>VDFB02292346.1:0-122378 GCA_007258455.2 Sequoia sempervirens
AATGACAACCACATATCAACAACACAATCACAACATCCAACACACATATCACTCCAATGTCTTTTAGAGTTTGTTTCATCCATAAAACCTATGTGTAGCAGGATGTTGCAACAATATATTCTACCTCTGCAATGGATAAAGAAACTGAGTCTTGTTTCTTACTCAACCAAGAAACCAATCTTCCACCAAGAAGAAAGCACCCCCATTGGTACTCTTCCGGTCATCCACACAACCAGCCCAATTTGCATTGGTATAAGCACTCAAGGTGAAATCAACACCCTTAGGATACCATAAGCCATGATTTGGTGTACCTTTAAGATATCTAAATATCCTCTTTACAACTGTAACATGTGCCTCTTTAGGATCTACTTGAAATATGGCAACTAAACATACTACATGCATAATATTTGGTCTGGTAGTAGTAAGATACAACAACCCACCAATCATAGATTTGTATTTGCTATGATTAGTATTAACAGATTCATCATCTTTACTCAGCTTACATCTAATTACTATAGGAGTACTAACCGGTTTGGAATCATCTATTCCAAACTTCTTCAACAACTCTTTCACATACTTAGATTGTGAAAATGAATATCCCCTTGTCAGTTTGATTTACTTGAAGACCAAGAAAGAAATTCAACTCACCAATCATGGACATTTCAAATTCTTTTTACATTTTTTCAGCAAATATTTTACACATGCCTTCATTTCCCCCAAAGATGATATCATCAACATATACTACCACTATTAACATTTTGTTACCTTGCACTTTGAAGTAAAGATTTTTGTCAGCAGAGCCTTTGTTGAATCTTGCTTTTTCAAGTATCTATACAATCTTGCATACCAAGCTCTGGGAGCTTGCTTCAATCCAAACAATGCCTTCTTCAACTTACAAACCATATCCGGATTGTTAGATAACTGAAATCCTTCAGGTTGTTCCATGTATTCTTCCTCCAATTCACCATTTAGAAATGCTAACTTGACATCCATCTGATCTACTTTGAAATCCTCATGGGAAAAAAATGCCAAAAATTTTTAATAGCTTTCATTCTAGCCATAGGGGAAAAAATTTCTTCAAAGTATATGCCTTCAAATTGTGAGTATCTTTTGCATACTAGTCTTTCTTTATTCCTTATAACTTCACCATTTTCATTCATCTTATTCTGGAACACCCATTTTAACCAATTACATTCTTATTCATAGGTTTAGGAACTAATTCCCATGTCTGATTCTTTTCTATTTTCTGCAACTCTTCTTTCATAGCTCTCATCCAATTCTCATCTTCACATGCTTCACTCATAGACTTAGGTTCAATTTTAGAGAGTAAACATAGATTTACCTCACATGCTACTTTACTTCTTTTCCTCACACCTTCACTCTTATCTCCAATTATCTGTTCCTCTGGATTATTCTTCTGCACTTACTTAGGAGTATTAGAAATAGGTTCTGGTTCATTTTCTTCTTCTTCAGTATGCTCTTATTTCTCTTCTTCTTCCTTCTCCTTATTCTCTTTAGGTACTTTTCCATAGATAGGATCATCAGGTTCAACTTCACTCATCTCAATAGGTCTATGCATGTCTTCATCAACTTTCACATTAGCACTTTCAATAATTGTCCTCAATCTTTTATTGAAGCATCTATATGCTTTGCTGGTAGTAGAGTGCCCAAGAAAAATTCCTTCATCACATCTAGCATCAAAATTTCCAATATTTTCATCATCTCTTTTAATGTAACATCTTCTTCCAAATACCTTGAAGTACTTCACAGTAGGAGTCTTACCAGTCCATAACTCAAAAGGAGTCTTTGTGTTGTTGCCTCTAATATGAACTCTATTAAGAACATAAACAACAGTGTGTATTGCCTCTCTCCAGTACACATCTGGTACATTTGATTCTTTCATCATGGTTCTTGCAGCTTCTTGTATCATCTAGTTTTTCCTCTCAACTACCCCATTCTACTAAGGGGTTCTCAAAGAAGCAAATTGTCTTTTATGCCATGTTCACAAAATGTATTAAACTCACTAGAAGTGAATTCTCCACCTCTATTAGATCTCAAACATTTGATTCTCAAATTTACTTCATTTTCCACTCTTGCTTTGAGCACTTTAAATCTATCCAGAGCCCGAGTCTTCTCTCTAAGAAAAGCAACCCATGTCATTTGAGAATAATCATCAATAAGGAGCATGAAATACCTGTCACCATTAAAGCTTCTTGTTCTAGTCAGACCACAAAGGTCAGTATGAATTAACTCCAAGATTTCAATAGTAGATTGCTCTTTTCCCTTAAAGTTGCATCTTGTATGTTTCCCTAATTGACAACTTCTACAAATAGTATTAGCAATATTTGTGATTCTAGGCAAAGCTCGAACAACATCTCTTGAACTGATTCTAACCAGATTATCAAAGTTTACATGTCCCATCCTTCGGTACCATAACCAAATTTCATTGATTTGAGATACAAGGCATTGAACATCAGCTACCTTAAGCTGATAGATGTTTACATGAGTTCTCCTTCCAGTATCAACCATATCTTCGGATCCTTTTTTGATTTCATAGGTATTATTTTGAAACACAATTTTAAAACCATTGCTACACATCTATCCAATACTCAAAAGGTTATGCCTCAAACCCTTTACATAATATACATCATTAGTGCAGTGTACTCCATCAAAACTAATTGTAACTTTCCCACAAATCTTAGCTCCTGAATCATCACCAAACATGACCAAACCACCATCATAATTTTCAATTTTAGAGAAATTACTCTTATCTCTGGTCATGTGATTAGAACATCCATAGTCAATCACCTAGTAGTCTACATCCTGTCTTGCATGAAAGGCAGTGACCAAAGTACCTTCCATCTTATTATTTTTTGTTTTTCAGAGCATTCTTCCTTGCAAATTTTCTAGGATTAGCATATATAGATTTGTTTTCCAAAGCTAAAAACAAGCATTCACTATCATCACCCTCATTTTTAGAATCATCATTAGAAATTATGGCTTCTTCTTTAACATAATATAACTTCTTGTATTTCTTATCCTTTCTATCCTTATCTTTATAATCCTTGTTCTTTGTGTCTACAACTCTATTCAGACATCTTGAAACATAATGACCAATATTAACACAACTGAAACATTTAAAGGGAAACATATCTTTATATTTTCTGGTACCTTTCTTCAACTTTCTAGTGGATTTCGCTTCTAACTCATCAAAACCATCACTATCTAGATCATCTTCAATCTTCATTGCCTTAAATTTTGTTTCTGTCTGTTCTTCTATCTTGAACTTTTATCATCTCAAATATTGTCAAGGTGTCGAACAACTATTCTTTAGTATACTTCTTAGGATCATACATCTCTTCAATAACTAATATCTTATCACTGTAGCAATCTAGTAGGGTGATAAGGATCTTCTCAATTATATCTTCATTGGTCAGGTTTCCCCATTGATTCCTAACTTCATTTGCTATCATCTCAACCCTCTATAAATAGCTTGTGAACTCTTCACCTTCTTCCATTTTCAAATTCTCATATTTGTGCTTTGCCGCCAGCTTCTTTGTCAACTTTACTCTTTCATTTCCTTCATACAGATCTTCCAAACTCTTCCAGACTTCATGAGTAGTGCCTAAAGAAAGAACCTTAGTTCACTTGGTTTTAGATAAAACACTGAAAAATAGCATACCTCACCTTCTCATTCTCCTCATAAGCAAAAAACCTCATCTACAGTAGTAGGACCACTCACTAGAGCAACATACTTTGTCTCAACAACCTTCTAGGTCTTGTAACCAAGAGAAACAATATATCCTCTCATCTGCACTTTCCATTCACTATACTCAGATCCATCGAACATAGGGATCGCTAACTTATGTGCCATTGGATCTTCCTTAAGCGGTTAAGCTCTACACCAAGGAACCAAATCTCTGATACCAATTGTTAAAATGCACAAGACAACTGAGAGGGGGGGTGAATCAATTGTCACAAAAATTCAAACTTAAAACTTCAACACTTATCAATTCCACAACCACACTATTTTGTTATTAAGTATGAACATGAAACACAAATAACAGAAAGTAAAATCAACATAATGAACACCATATTTTTACGTGGAAAACCCAATAAGGGAAAAACCATGGTGAGGATTAACTCACAATATAAAGAGATAGCAAAACTGATTACAAAGGCTCATTGCCCAGAAGAGGACTCATTGTCTAGCTACAAAGGCTCACTGCCTACAGAAAGGACCCATTGTCCAATGGGGAGGCCCATTGCCTACTCATACAAAATAAAAACAAAAGATCCACCACATCAATTAACACACATTTGTAGCCTTGATCAAAATATTGCATAAACCTTTAGCTCACTGCCTTCAGGAATGTAACACAATGAAGTACTACTACCTCAACTTACTTTCGCACACTTCTACTCTTTTAATTTGTGGCTTACTTCGTCACTTTTCATCATCATCCAATTCTTAGCAATTTGACTTGCATTTATACCATCTTCAACCTTAGAAAATTTCTCCAAGGTCGGCCACATACGCCTCATTTCATAAATTCAAATTAGGTCAGAAACTCAACATTCCTACGGTGGAAAGGAATGAGAGTGGACCAAAAAAAACTTAGCCAAGACCAAAAATAATGTCTCAGATCAACCACATGCTTCCTTAATTAAATTTAATTCTTCAAATGAAGTATAAACACCAGATCGACCAAACCTAATGAAAACACAAATGAATATTGATGTACACTCTTCCCAATAAGAAGATAGCACACATATGACACAAAATGCTTCATTGTGCATGAGAACACATCCCAGGTTCCTTCAGATACATTTGTAGCAAGTGAAACAATCTTTGAACACCGAACTCCTTCCATTAGTCCATCCAGACTGTGCAAACACATACAACTCTGAAACTTGACTTCTGAATCACCAAACCACATGTATCTTTTCCAAAAGCAACAAAACACCATTATAAGACACATTCCAGATCCACAAAATCTGAAATAGAATAGTGGAGGACTGCAGAGTAGAAATATTTCTCCCAATCCATAGAAGACCAACTCTACTAGAACAGTTCACACACCGTTGAACGTAACTTTCACATCCCATCAAACTAGAAGCTACAAATCAATAGATATCACCACTAGATCACCATTAACAAAACCTTTATATCCACACAAGCATAGGATCAACACAGGAGAAATGCGGAGCACATACCGGAGAACATTTTGAACACATTCATAACTATAAGTTCTCTCTTTATTAATTTTCTCAAAAGCACTTGGAAACTAATCAATTCAACACATCATAAGGATAGCTCCATGTACTCACAACATCTCAATAGCATCTCAACTATACATGTACAATTTGCAACATATTGAACCGTGTTGACATCAATGATAACACCAACAAACTTGCTCATACTTGCAAACAAGTGTTCCCCCGTGCTTGTGTTATGTGTTCCTGGATTACCCTTGTCACCCTTGTAGGTGCTTGGATATAGGAGTGATTATGTATCGTAAAAATTCCTCTATTTGTGGCATCATTCTTCCTTTGTTATGTGTATTGATTTTCAACAAATTGGGGACAATGCAAAGTTTTGGGGGAATTTAGGCTTCCCTTCCATGTTGACCCAATTTTTTTATTTTTACTTTGTCTTCTCATGCATTCTTCATATGGTCTGATATGGTAGGAGGTTGATGAAATTTCATCTATCTACTATTACTATACTTATCTATATTTATGGGAAGCTTTGATCCTAAAATATCAAATCGCTCTTGTGCCCTTTGTTTGTGATGTTGTGGTGCTCATGTTTTTTCGCTTGTGTGTGTCACAACATTACCATGATGACATCTCACTATTTCTTGTGGGCCACAACATCACTTTTTCATTCTTGCTTTTATCTCCTTAGGATGCCACGTGCCTTGTGTTTGACATGCACCATCCTAAGGGGGGCTATCATGTTACTTTTATTTTTAGAAAACATATTTGTATCTAATGAATCTTTTCTCAAAAATTGCATTCTCAACAAGGACCCCTAGTGAAAATGTTTCCTTTGTCATGGGTTCAGAAAGAAAGAACTTAAGTAAATCTCCTTCGAGGTGGGAGAAAATTTTCCTACGAGAGAAGCCTTGACCTTCCCCTTGTGAGGGGGAATTTTCTTCCTTTCGAATTCCTTCATGAAGTGAACATTTTTGAAAGGATTCCTTAATGTTGAATCAATTTGTCAAAAATGTTTTTCCACTTTCAAACATTGCATCCCTTGAGTGGACCCCTTTTCTTTTGAAGGGTTCTCGAGGGAGCCCTTTGAAATATTTTCAATTTTTTGACTTTCTGCATGACTATTTGTTTGTCTGCCTGCATGTTTTCTTTTTGTTTTCTAACATGTTTTATCTATAGATTAACATGTTGCTTTGTAGGTGCACCTGTGAAGCTACTTTCTAGTCTGACTCTATGGAGTCCCCTTACATTGGGCTTCCTTCATGAGAGAGTACTTGGGGGAATTCCTTCTTCATAGGTCTGAGGGCCTATGAATCACTTGCATCCTGCGGGATCTCTCCATCGTTGGTCTACGGGCCTTCGGTGTACTTTGTTCAACTTCGTAGTTCCACGGAGCTACAGAGTCCTTTTGTTTGAACCTCCTTAGGAAAGAGTACCTTTGGATTCCTTTTCCTGCCCTATGCTTTCGATCTCTCCATATTGCAGTCTTCTTCCTTAATGGTTTAGGTATACATTTCTAACTCTTCAATCTACTTTACTCAACACTCATCGATACTTGTGCTCGCTAAAGTGGGGGGAAAATGTATAGGAGTAAATTTGCACCCGTTGTGTAAATTCTCCTTTTGCTTCCCCTCACCTTAGAAAATCAAACCCAAAGGAAAAATTCCTCCTCACCCACCTATCTTCCATCCACTTAGCACATGTTGTGTGTGTCGATGGGGGAATATTTGTCATGGATGTGAGTGCAACTTGTGGACATCTACATGGCATGTTGCCATCCCTGATAGATTCTTTCCTCTAGATTTCACATGAACGTTACACACCTCATTGGGGATGAATTGTAACACCCCTATGTTGACCAATCGACTTGAAAATGACTTCTTCTCTCCCATTTTGGTCTTGAAATGGCTATCTTGTTCATTCATTCAATCTTGCAAGATCTTCCAGAAATATATCACATTCTCTCAAGCATTTTTCCCACATCTCCATTGAGCATTACATCAAGCTATCTTGTTACTCCATCAATTTCATCCTTGTATGTGTGGTGCTACCATAGAAGCCACAAGTTTGGAGTCTTACGAGATCTCCCTTCGTCACTGTTGCAGTCATGTCAACTTTTCCAAGCTCATTTCCTTGTATTCTCCCTTCATTGGCCTTGAGTGCCTTTTGGTGGAGGTGGTATTGCATAACTCTCTTTTTCCTATTGTGGTTTGATAGAGTAGCATTGCATCTTTTGTAGTGTTTAGTACTTTCCTTTCTATTTCCTTTATCACACTTTCTACTTCATGCATTTTCTAGCTGTCTGTGGAGGTGGAAACACCAAAGTAGGAGTTTGAATGAGGCAAACCCCTATAAAACACAACATTTTTCCCTCTCTTGCTTGTGTATAGGTAAACGTGTGCATGGAGCTTTCTAGAAAATTGGAGCTTTAGTGAGTTGATATTCATCACCCTCCTCTTCATCTATCTTCTTTATCATTTACATTTCTACTTTTCATATTTCATAGTTCTATTTATTTCATTAAGATTAATCAACTAGACAGTTAGTAGGTTTTTATGCTTTTCATATTGTACTTTATGTTTTTTGGTCGTACAAACACCAGTGCTCCTCGTTGTTGTCCCAAACCTACACTGTTGTCCTCAAACAGAGAGTTGTTTGAGGTGTAGTTTGAACTCCAGAAACTAGCTGATCTAGCCCCATTTAGACTTTTAGATCTGTAGAGTGACTAAAGCACTTGAGAGTTCTCTTCATTCTTGATTCTCATCTTAAACACCCATTAGCTTGAGGTAAGTTAGGGCATCCCTCTGCTCTCGGCTCTCTATGACCTAGAGCCTTGGTGTGGTTGGTCCCCCTCTCTTACACTTTGATCTTAGTGAACTGTTGAGGGAGAAACTGATGGATAATTTGAATTAAACAAAAGAAACTAGATACAATTCCAAGTTTGGATCATTGATTATTTTCCTTACATTCTATTTATTGAATGAATTTCCTAGATTTAAAGGAAAAATATGGGATAAGTTCTTTCTGGTAGCCATTCAAATCAAAAATCACATAAGACATTTTCAGAATAAGAAAGCATACACTACCTTCTACTATGGATTCTTTAAAAACTTGCAAATAGAGATGTAAGAGAGAAATAATACCATTTGATTTGGTCTAGAAATATAAGAATGAGGTAACATTCATGGTGGACAAGGATAATTTTTACATGGAAGTAGTGGAACCCAACACCTCATGGGCTCCTAAGTTACTTATGAGTTTGCACCTGAATATGTACAAGGATATGTGAATATTCTATTGAAGAAGCCAAAAGATACATCTGCTGAAAGATTTAGTACTTACAAAGAAATCATGGATAATATGATCTAGAAGTAGATAGATGAAACCGGTGAAAAGAGAATGGTTAATGTGTTAAGAAGTGGGACATTCCATGGTACTCAAATATGAATCAACCATCCACTACCCAAAATCTGGAAAATATCCCTTTAGATCTTGAAGAAAATGTTGCAAAGAATTTAGAAGATCAAGTAGATCAACCTATACTGCTACCACTCCTTTGCAGCCCACTAAATGTGCACAAACATCTACTGGAAGAAGAGTTGCATCAAAAAAATCCTCCATAGAAGAAGACCATAAGAACTAGGCATGTTAGGCCTAAGAAAAAGTGAAAGATAAAGAAGATGGGTGAGGAAGAATCAAAATATGGGGAAGAAGTTAAGGATGAGAGTACCTCTAGACTGAAAAATAAAGGGAAGAAGATAGAGAAGGAGAAAACAAATCAATCTTCTTTGATTCCACATGAACCCATCAAGTTTGAAACCATCCTAAATAGAATTTTTCATAATGGTTTATTGGATGAAACCATAGAGCTCCATCTGAAAGTCCCTCTAGAAGATCAGAAGACCATAAAAAAAGGCCATCATTGTGTATATGCTCAAGAAAAACAAGTCTTTGAGTTACTTCATTGAAAATTCTTTGGAAAGCCTATAATAGGCTTGAAAACATAGAAGAGAGTATGCAATAAAATTTGATGAAGAACTGAGACATAAGGCTATCAACAAGGTTGGGTCCTCTGTCTCCCAATTAGAGAAGGAAAATCTAGTGTGGAAGCAAGCTAAAGAGCTCTGCACAAAGAAAAGAATGGATCTTCTTATGAGCATGGATGATGATGTTAGAAAGAATATTTAGAAGGAAAGAGAAGAAGTCACAAAGAAGATCATTTAAGAAGTACAAACTAATGTTGACATGAATGCATAGGAGCCTCTAGATATGCAAGATAATGATTATATGCCCCATCTGGTGAGTACAAATGAGAAATTTGTCTTTGATCAACAAGAAGAGCAAGGTGTCTCCAGTTAGCAAGAGAAGTAGGATGTCTTTGGCAAGAAGAAAGAAATAGAAAAGGAAAAGGAAAAGGAAAAGGAAAGGGAAAAGGAAAAGGAAAAGGAAAAGGAAAAGGAAAAGGAAAAGGAAAAGGAAAAGGAAAAGGAAAAGGAAAAGGAAAAGGAAAATGAGAAGGAAAGGAGAAGGAGAAAGAGAAGGAGAAGGAGAAGAGTGACAAATAAGAAATCTGAGAGAAACCATATTCCTCTCCGATGGACTCAATCAAGGAGTTTTTGGCACAAGAAATGAAAATTCAACCATTATTGTCTCCACAATTATTGCTTGTTCCTACATTTTGATGGACAATTCAATTTGTCTGGTATGTCTCCCCTTCACAAGTTGAAGCTTGGAGATGTACTCCACTCCACGACAAGGCAATATTTGCTACAACAACAGGTGGAGAGTACATGAGTTTTGGAAGAGGCAATGAAATTATTGGAAGAGAAATTTTGTGAAGCAAACAAGGATATATCTATGTCCCCTACACAATAGATGAAGAAACTAATGGAGTCCTTTGAGACTTATTCATCTCATCTAGAGAAGCAAGAAGAAAAAAAAATTAATGAAAAGAGATTGACAGATGCTTCCAAAAAGTGTGATAGTGCATTTTCCAAGTTGCAATCACACATAAAGGGCATTCAAAAAATCTTGGAGGAAGAAAAAGTGTTATATGTGTTATGTCTGAAGTGGCTTGCAACAACAAAGAGCATAAAGAATCAGTGCTATTGAACTGCAGATCACTAATGTGGCTGCAACTTATGATCCAATGCAAGATAGTGATGGTTCCATAAGGGAACAAATGGAAAGCTTGCACTCCCAGATACAACAAATGCAAGATCAAAAGGAGTAGTTTAAGGGTCAAGTAAAGCAATTAAGAGAAGTAGTGAGCCTAAGGTTGGCTTCACTCACTGGACTACTAGCAGAATCTAATGGTGTAATTCAGAAATACCTTGTACCATCTTCTTTAGAGGAAGCATAAGGCACATATGTGCAGTTGACTTGTCAAGTCCAGCCCTTGACCACAACAAAGAAACAATGATACAACAACTTGGTCTAGCTCAAGTCAATCTACAAGAACATTTTTCCATCCAATTGAGCTAAGTTTGATTTTTGTGTAAGATATCTTTTCATTATTTTTTTGTGTATATATGCGAAGTAGAAATTTTTGTAGATATATAGATATTTTTGTTGATGAAGTAACCAAAATTCATCTTAGAGGGAGTAAAAGTTGTATCAATTGAGGGGGAGTCTATAAGTATGTACAGAGACAGTTTTGTTACCCCTTTCCCTTGATGTCAAAGGGGGAGAGAAATGTGCATTTAAGGGGAAGTGTTGGTACGCATATGTTAGTTTTTCCATCAATGAAAAAGGGGGATATTTGTAGATTATTAAGCTTGGTTGTCATTGATGTCAAAAGTATGATTAAGATTGTATATGCTTTAGATATTGCTAGTGTGCAAAGATATTTAAAGGTGCAAGTCAGTATTGCATAAATGTGTAAGGCTAGTAGTCTATTTTTTTCCTATGTATGATGAGGAGGTGGGTACACATCTCTTGATGTGTTTTCAAGTTTCCTACAATGATATTTTGTTAGTTTAGTGTATCACACTCAGTGACAAGTTGCAGAAGTTTTTTCTGAGGCATTTATAGTATATACTTTAAGGTAGAGATGCAGTATTTTGGTCCATATCCTTTAGCAGAGCAAGATTTAGTCTTGTGGTTCAAAAGCTAAGATCATGGAGATGTGAAGGTATTATATATAAAGTTTCATATCAATATATCTTTTGCAGTGAAAGATAGAAGTGATAGAGTTATGTTTTGTCTATGACAGAGCAAAGTGGTTCAAAAGTCTTGTTAGAATGCTTTGCATTCCTCTGAATGTGAAGCTTTGATCAAGTGGTTTTGAGGACATACTCAATGATTCCTAATGTGTGCTACATTTAATTTTCAAGTTATTTGGTGCTTTGCAAGTTTAGTTTTCAAAGTGACAGTTTGATATAGTTGGTTCCAGATGCTTAATCTTCATAAAAACATATGTTTGGATACTTGCACCAATAGGAGATTATGAAGTTCAGTTGTATGAGCTTGTGTGGACACTCTGCATGTCAAATAGTGTCTATTGTATGAAGTGCATGCAGAACTTTCTTGTTTCTAGTACCACATAGTTGTTTCAAGTTGTTTTGTGAAGATATGCTTTTACTAAGGCTGACTAAGGCATGTTAATAATGTACAGGTCATGTCATCTCATCTAGGAGAATTGTAAATAATGTTTTATCATTTTTGTATACCGCCAATGGATATGTAGGCTAGCATGCTACAAGTTTCATAATTTCTTGTTTATGGTTTCCTTAATTTATATTTGCAAGCGTGTGTATGATATATCAAAGATCAAAGATGAGAAGAGGATTATATAAGTGTACGAATATGTGTAAGTGCATGAGTAGAGCATGATAAGATCTACCTCATATATAATATGCAAAATTGATGACTATCAATGGGTTAAAGCCATAAAGTTAGTCATATTTTTGTTGTTTTCAATTAGGGAGTTGCAGCTTCCTTGAGTTACAACCCTAAAAAAAAGTTGTATAAACATGGGGTTGTAGCTTCCTTGGGTTGTAACCCTAAATCAAAGTTGTAACTATTATTTACCTATGAGGTTGGATTAGGACAGTAGCTCCTAGCAACATTTCTCACTGTGGTTTTTCCCCTAAGGGGTTTTCCACATAAATCTAGTGTCAAATGTATTCTTGTGTGGATGATTGTCTTCTTTCTTGTCTTGATTAAGTATATGAATTCTTAATTGGAAAAACTTAGCTTCAATAGTTATTAGTTGGGATTGAAATTTGAAGTATACGTATTCAACCCTCCCTCAGTATTCTGATGTGTTCAACAACTAATAAGTCTTATTTCATCATTATATTATGAATTGTGTTCCCATTGGAGATATTTGAATTTTTTCCCTCTCGAAGTGGCTTGTTATTCTTAGTTATTACCAATTATTTGCAACATATTTCCTATCATATTCTTCTATTGTGCAAGTTATTTCATTACAATGCAGGATGGCTCATTGATGATATGAAGCCAAAGTATTATTTCAAATTTCCTAAGACATTATAAAGGAGTGATTTCAAGAGTAATATAAGTAATATAATCTCTTTTAAGTAGAGTATCTAGATTACAAAACTCAGAAAGCTTTGAGCTATGGATGTATGTTTACATCAAGATTGTTAAAGATGGCAACAAATGATACACTGGTCCTAGGCTATTAGTGATTCAATACATTCACAGATGGTGAATTTTAGAAAATAAACAAAATTTCATACAACTTCATATATTGTGTATTCATGTGCAATAAAATCCCAATTCTCTGGATTGAAAAGAGTTGGAGTGTCAGGAAATGTTCCTAGACAAAAAATTGTGTACAAGTACTACCCCTAGCTAGAGCTTAAAGAATTGATCAGTTATTACTAGAGGGTTAATGATGCCTTTTTTATGTGGCTTGTGAGAATAATTGAAGGGGATAAGGCCAAATAAATCTCAGTTGAGGCATGAAGTGTTATTCAAACCAAAAGATGTTGGTTCATCCAATTACCAAAATTTACCTATATCAAAATGGAAGGATTTAGTAGGAAACCCTTCATTTTTCCAAGAGACCCTACTAACCAGGTGGTATTGTTGATCTCTAAAAAAATTATATAATCACATGAAGAATTTTATGCTCTACATAGATATGGAGGAGTAAATCTTCCAATAAATCTTCGTTGGTATGTTTATAATGGCCTATTCAATGCTAAGGAATCAAAAAAAGAGTTGAAATCAATATAACTCTAGAGTTTTGAGTTTACAAAACCAAATTATGATCTATTATGGAGATATAAAAGAAAATTAATAAGAAAAAGAAACATGTGAATCACATAGAAGACTACTGGGAAGATTGTACAGATTACTATGAAGTTAGGAAAAGGAAATACCAAAGGTTGACCTTAAAAATATGGGGACATTAGGCACCCATGATGTACGACCACATGTCAAAGATGATGATAAAAGGATTTCGCATCCTAGATATGATATAAATATTACATTTGATCAACCTAATATTCAAGATCCATGTTGTTCTCAACTAGAGATAATATTAGTTGATGTAATATCAAAACCAATATTAGATGCAATTCAAATATGATTGAACCAATTTACTCAGTATTTAAAATTGAAAGGATTGGTTATCACATACAACAAATATAACAACAAGAAAAGGAAGATTAAATCCAAGAGGATGTAGATTATGATGATTTCTTGGAGAAGAGAAGAATAGAGGAGGATAAATCTGATGCAGAGGAAGGACTTAAGCTTGACTCACTTGACACCTTTCTCACAATGGCTTATTTCAAACAATGACTGAATGCATCCTAGTGCACCTTGGGAACATTGAAACTATAGCCTAATGTGCATTAAACATAGAAAACAACATGAAACATGAGAATCTTGGGCTGTATAGTCCTCCTACAACACATTTTATTGATTTACCACCCATTTAAGAACTAGTAATGCATAGATTTCATTGAACCCTCAAGTAGCTAAGGTTTCAAGACATTTTTCTTTGCAAAATGAACACACAATCTTCTATAACTCATACAAATGTGAAAACCAAGTGAACTCCTTTTTCCAAGGCATGGGAAATCATGGGATAGAGATTTCCACCAAGTTTCATGATTTTTCCACGGTGGAAACTCTTCCCATGAATTTAATGAAAATTATTGAAACAAAAATAATTTGGAAGAGTAAACATTCCTTCAACTTTCCCACTCAATTTCAGTTTTGTACCAATCTGTATAGGGCAATACAAGATATATATGTAGACTGTTACACATAGAAACACCAACAAAACGTGGCAAAAATGAAGTGTTTTCATTCAAAAATTTATCCAACTTTCTTAGCATGTGAAAATATCTATTACATTGAGTTACCCATCCATAACTTCCAAACTGACTTCTAACTCCCTCAAACCAAAAAATGCAAAATTGTAAGCACTTTTCTTTTACAACATTGACAACATTTTACAAATTTTTATTTTTTTTACATTTGATCATCAAAATGAGCCCACATGACTCCAAATAATCCAAAATAGTAAAAAATGAGCTTATTGACACAAAACAACCTAAATTAACTCAAAACCAAGGTTGGAGAACAAGTTCCAAACATTTACAAAATGACAACAAAAGCATCAAAATGGATGCCCCTGCATCATACTCCCTAGGGGAGAGAAAGAAATTCAGTTCCATCTAAGAGGTGGTTTGCAAACTTGTCAATGTCTTCCATATTGGACCCCTGCAATGTGATAAGCTGATATATAAATCATTTCTCTAAGTTTCTCTTCATTTTTACCTTAGTTCTATCACTTATCTGCCACTTGTCATTCAACTGAGAATCCATTTCCAAAAGTTGATGCTCCCTTGACCCTGTTACATGATCTACATCTTTGACTGTCCCTTGCAATATTGTTGCATCTTTTCCATTATTAACTAGTGTGAGTTCAATAATCAAGACTATATTACTCAATTGTGCAAATGAAATCTCAATGAGAGCACTTTGTATCCTCTTTCTATCTCTAACCATTATGGCATCAAGCATAGGCTCCTGATTAGTTTTGTTGTCCTCTTCTAAAAGATTCAAATTATTTCAAGCTTCCAATATCTCCTTTGTAATGTGTTCAATTGATGTGCATATTTGACATCCTTAGTGTAATATAACAAATATTTAGTTCTCCCTGCCTCTTCAACACTATTACTTCTCATATTTTGAAGAGACTCTTATATTGCAGCAATGTTTTTTTTCTACACTCATCCAATGATTCTTTCAACATTTCAACAACTGATTGAAGGGTCTTCATCTAAAAATGAACAATATGAACTTTGTCTCTCCAATTTGCAATGTTTATTTTTTCCTTCTCCATTAAATTTGCATAGTGAATGGCCTTCTCCCTTTCTTTTTTCATATCAAACTATAAAATAGATAACTAAACCTCTAGCTTGGGACTTAGCTCCCTAACACCATATTGTATGAACTTGCATTCACCAAGTTGCTTGAGCAATGTAAAGATAACTTGGTTTGCATTCTCATGTTCCAATTGCATATGCTCAACATCTTCAACTAAATTAAAAGGTTTGTCTTCCCATTCTAGCAATGCTATATGATGACTTATATCTCTCATTGGAGGCAAGAAATTAGAATGTTCATCAACCACTATATCTGCATAACCCTTCAACATATTTTGAAATTCCCAAGGCAACTCATCAATTCTTTTTATTGTTATGACATTCCTAGGTCTGATCAACATTGCACAACCCATATTTTCCTCTTCCATTGGATTTAGAAACTCCTTTTCACCTACTAACATCACACTTGATCCCAATTTTTGGTCTTGGCCTTCCTCCATCAAAGGTGTTAGAGTATAAGAGATCCCATCCTTCTCTATGACATAGAAATTATTTCTATCATCATGAACTGTTTTCCTATCATATTGTCATGGCTTACCATGTATCATATGACACACATCCATATGGATGATATCATACAAGACTTTTTCCTTATACCTTGGAACTCTACCCAACATTGTTCATTGACTAACACTTGCTTCCCTTTATTCAACCATGAGACCTTATATGGTGTGGCATGGGATAATATTTTCAATTTCAACTTTTCTACCATTTCCATAGAAACTAAGTTATCAATGCTACTAGAATCTATGACAACTTTACAACACTTACCTTGGCATTTGCAAGTGGTCCTAAAAATTGATTTCCTATGAGGTGGCTCCTTCTCCATGGGAACCTTGACCAATGTTCTCCTCATTAGAAAATATTCTACAACTCTTGTTTATTTAGTTTGTGGTGAAGAGTTGACACTTTCAGCATCTCCACCTTGAGCAACTTGATTCCTTCTTTCACTCCTAAAATAAGTAGTTGATTTTTCTTCTGGGAACTCCCAAGCTTGGTGACCTACAAACTTGTTACATTTGTAGCATTTTATTGTTAAGCCATTGGATCCTCCTTTTTGTCCAAATCTACCCCTAAAGTTAGGATTTCTTCCTCTCAAATATTCTCTTGAACTTGGTGTTTGTTCTTGAAAGGTGCTTGACTCACCTTGACTTTCTTGTGACTATCCTCTATCAGCAAATGATCCTCTTCCTCTGTAAGTCCTTCCCCTACCTCTATTTTATTTCTCTTGTCTTCTTTTCAACTTCTCTTTAGCCTTCATGGCTAGTTGATAGCATTCTTCTAGTGTCCTAGGGCTTGCAGGACTCAATTCATCTTGTAGGCTATATTTCAGCCCATTAAGGTATCTTACAACCTTTTCAACATAATCCTCCAAATGGCCTGATTTGATAGTCATTTTGTAAAATTCTTCTAAGTATGCCTTTACATCCATGTATTTTTTGTTTCAAGTTTTGTAGTTTCCTATAGAGTTGAGTGACATAGTCACAAGGTAGAAATTTTCCTTTCAACTTGGCAACCATCCTATCCCAAGAAATGATCTTGGATTTTCCTTTTTTCCTTCTTCTTGCACATAATCCCACCAAAGAGATGCATGGCCTTTCAACTTGGTTCTAGCCAACCTAACTTGTTGCTCCATAAGTACCTCTTCAAATTCAAAGTATTTATCTAACTCTCCTATCCCAAGAAGTTCCTCACTATTCAAACTACCTGCACACACCTTGGAACCTTCACCCTTGACTGCCCTCAGCAATATTTCCATCCTTATCTCATCAACATCTCTCTCTTCTTGAGATTCTTCTTGTGGTGGACTATTTTCTCCCATCCCTTTTTATTGATCACTCAAAACTCATGTGACCACTCTGCTTCTCTGATTAGTCTCAACTAATGTAAGCCTTGCATCAAGACTAACTCTCATGTGTCTCATCTCTTGGGAAAGAGTGTCTCTCATCTCTCTGGCTATCCTTTCTACTACTCTTTCAACAACATTCACTCTTGGAGGCATCTTCATTTTTCACAACTTATGGATTACCTTTGATGTATTTATTAGCTCTGATACCAATAATTATGCAAAGGAAGGACTTAAACTTGACTCACTTGACACCTTTTTCACAATGGTTCATTTCAAACAATGATTGAATGCATCCTCGTGCACCTTGGAAACATTGAAACTATAGCCTAATGGGTATTCAACATAGAAAACAACATGAAACATGAGAATTTTGAGCTTTACAGTACTCCTACAACACATTTCATTGATTTACCACCCATTCAAGAACTAGTAATGCATAGATTTCATTGATCCCTCAAGTAGCTAGGGTTTCAAGACAATTTTCTTTACAAAATGAACACACAGTATTCTATAACTTAGAAAAATGTGCAAACTAAGTGACCTCCTTTTTCCAAGGCATGGGCAATCATAGGATAGAGCTTTCCACCAAGTTTCATGATTTTTCCATAGTAGAAACTCTGCCCATGGATTTATTTTAATCTTTGGAAACCCTGGCTAGGGTTTAGGACTGTCAATACAAAAACTTCAATAATCTTTACCAAACTTAATGAAATTCATGAAACAAAAATCATTTGGAAGAGTAAACGTTCCTTCAACTTTCCCACTCAATTTCAATGTTGTACCAATATGTGAAGGGACATACAATATATATCTTCAAACTTTTACACACAAAAACACCAACAAAACATGGAAAAAATGAAGTGTTTTCATTCAAAACTCTCTCCAACCTTTCTTGGCATGTGACTATCTTTACTACATTTAGTTACAACCATCCATAACTTCTAAACTGACTTCTAAATCCCTCAAACCAAAAAATACAAAGTTGTAAGAACTTTTCTTTTACAACATTGACCACATTTTACAACTTTTGACAAATTTTACATCTAATCATCAAAATGACCCCAAATGACTCCAAATAGGCCAAAATGGACAAAAATGAGCTTATTGACACAAAAAAACCTAAATTAAATCAAAACCAAGGTTGGAGAAAAAATTCTAAACCTTTACGAAATGACAACAAAAGCATCAAAATGGATGCCCCTGCATCAAAATCCCTCAAACTAGAAAAAGTATTAAAAGGTGAAGCACCATCAACATAAGGTGTAATTTGGAAAAAAATTATGATGAACCAAACATAGCCCATGAAATTCATATCAACCTAATTGGATCCCCATAATATTTTTCTTTTAGATTAACACCGTTGCCATAGGAAGAGGTAGTTGCACCAAAAATTCAGCATGTAATTATGAGGTCATCACATCCTATTCAAGCAAAATATAGCAAAGGGAAAAATGTAATGGAGCATATGCCCCCTTTGGTAACTAAGGAATCATTTATCCAAGCATCCTCAATGCCAATCATCATAAAATTTACATAATAAACAAAAGGGGTCAAAGTGGAGAAAGAAGCAATAAGTAGTCCTTCCACAATCACAAAAGAGAAAAATGTTCTAGTTTATGAAAAGACAATTCATATTGTGAGGGACAAACATGAATTGCATGGAAAAAGGAGGAATCTAAAAAGGAAAATATTTAAAATCTTGAAATCCTATTATCATTGATAGTGAGTGAGAAGAACAGTTCAATATGATGATTCTATTATTCCTGTTGAAATGGAGCCAATTAATTTAAGAATATCCCTTGAAATAAAGAGGGAAGATCTATTATTTGATGAAATTCTTTAGATAAATAAGATAACTATTACAATTCACATTAGAGAGTGTACTAGGGAGTAATCTTCTTTTTGGGATGTTAGAAAACTAGGAAAATGAAGAGATACATAAAGTATTAACCCAAAATAAATCTCACAAGAAGAATTTTTAAGAGGTGGTCTTGGGATTGAAATAGAGATATATTTAATGATGAGAATATAGATGATCAATTACAATAAAAAGTTCCTTCTTAGCTAGAGGGAATGAAAGTTGAAACAAAAGAGGATAGGGGTAATGAACAACAAACATAAGATGCCACTCCCCTTGAGCAGATGAAACAATTACCACAAGGTGGTACCCTTCAATAACAAGAAAAAATATTACAAGAGGATGTCAATGATGAGCATGAAAATGTACTAAGTCAAAGTTAGTTGAACAAGAAAGAAATAAAGAATATCAAGAAGAAATGGAGAAAATTAAAAATCAACAAGAACATGACCAAAGTCAAGAAAAAACTATAGAAATTCCTAGTTAGCATTGCCACAGAGCTCCAACTAGTACAAAGTGTAGAAATTATTCCATTAGAATTTAAGAGTCTAATACAAGAAGTGGAAACACCTAAGTAGAAGAGGAAATCAAGATTAATGTTTACAATCAAAAGGGATTCCATATGTTCAAGAACTACTCAGGTGGCCACTCCTCTTATTCAAAATGATAAAGGTGACATGTTAGTATCAAATTACAAGATGTCAAGCTACAACCTGGGGTAGATGAATAGGGAGCGATAAATTGAAGAGATCCAAGCCAACATTGACGCTACAATGTCAAGGTTAAAGAAAGATAAGAAGATGAAACACAAACTAAAAGATGAATTTTTTCAACTTTAGAATTTTATCAAGAATCTGGTAATTATTCAACCCTTTTTTAGCGGCTTAGAAAGAAATAGAGTTAATGTATTGATAGACTAAAGTTGTGAGGGTTGATATCAAAGGACTAATTTATTTATGGTTTGTGAGGGTATTTAATTGTGAGCCTTGTAAGGTGTAAGTGGGGTTAGGGTTTAGGAACCCCTATCTAAGTTTGAAAATCGGATGGACCCTTTAATGGGCCTTTAAAGAGAGTTGTTGGTCAATTTCTTTGGTTAGGGTGCAAAAATAGACCCCCTAGGGTCTATATTTTAGAGGTAGGGACCAAGTCGGCATGCAATAGTGCACATAGAACTTGATTTAACCCCTAAAAATTCCTCATAATGGGGAGTGACGAGTTTTGAGGTGAGGATGGGGTGGAAAGATTGATAGGGTTTCCAAGTGCATGTTCCCCTCTTTAATGAGGAAAAGCCCCTCATTGATGAGGTGAAGTACACTACACACCTCTCCAGCCAAGGGTTTTAACTTGGAAGCTCCTATATATTTTGGGGAGGAAGACTAAGTGGGGTGTTACGCACTTCTCGTTTTGGAGAACTCTAGTTGAGATTGAAGGGAAGAGGAGAGGATGAGAGGAGTCCTCCCTCATAGGAGATAGTGATCAAGATAGCTTGTCTTGGAGAGGAAAGGATGATAAAAGAGCTTAATCCCCTCATCTAAGTAAAAAGATGAGTTTTTCCCTACTTCCATACTCCTTTATTTATTTGTCATAAGATGGTGTCATGTTGTAAGGATTATTGTTTAATAGGGTAAGTAGAGGACCTGTATACATGTAATACAAAGTTAAACTATTCTTATTCCTTGTAAAATTTGAGAAGACTCCATTCATCATCATGGAGCTAAAAGACTTCCTTGCTCAAGGGTTTGGCTAGAACCCATGAGGCTTCATGATGCCAATATGGTCGGCTGGATAGAAAGTTTCATTCTTTTGAGTTATATTGAATTGTTGTTATTAATCTTGTGGTTAGAGATGGTCATTGAAAATTTAATTTCAATGGGATTTCTTTCTTGAAGTGAATCAAATACAAAATTGATGCTATTGCTGAGCCTTTAGAGCTCTTATGCTATAATGAGAGGAAATATGTACTTGGTAGAACTTGAAAATAATAGAATAAGTAAATTTGGTTAAGGGGTATGAATGGATGAAGTTTCAAAATGCATTAGAGATGTATTGTCTTTCACTTTCAAAACTCCCTCCCTCATGGAAATATATAAATAAACTATGTCACATTTCATGGGTTTCCATTAGTTTTGATATGTAAGCTCTTTCATGATCAACTTCATCATTCTTCCATTTGTGTTGTTTGTCTTCACAATTTGAGAAAACATAAAAAATCACATATCTACTAGTGCAAACCTATGTGTAACTATTAAAATAAAATTTGTAAGAGCTAAGTGAATTAAATAGAACTGTGCAATCGATTTTACCATTCTGTATGGTTACGGTAGTAGTAGATGTTCTATTTTACAAGGGTTTAAGGATATAAATCAAATTGGAGAGCTAGTCCATTGAAAACTAAGAATAGATGTACCTATTGAAAGTATAGTATGCATGTACTCTTCAAATATATATATATATATATATATATATTCTGGGAAAGAGGAGGGTCATCTCAGAAAGAAACATCTAAGAATAGCAATGCCTTCGGTAATTTTATTCTCATCAGATTGCCTCAAAGACACTACTACTATGGCATAAAATGGAAATAGGCATTGTTCATTTCCCACATTGACCCTTAGAGAGAAACTCATGCAAATCAGTTTCAACAACACCAATAACATATTCAAACATGTAGAATCAACAGATATACATGGGGAAAACCCTTTCAAGTAAAAACCCCACACTCCAAAAGTTGAGATCGCCATTTTATTATTCAACAACAAAATAGTTACAATACAATATCAGGCTCATGGCCTTTACAGAGTTTACATCTTGTTTTATTCTAGAGAAAATCCAACAGCACAAACCCTCGTGACTATCTCTCTGAGCAAGAGACATCTCATGGATACACAGCCACACGACTTGACAATTGGTCTCTCAGCCTCTCTGTCACACAGTCGCTCGACCTTCACCTGGTGTAAGATCCGTCTCTACCACAATGTCACAACCACTTATAAAACACTCAGGTTCTTAGCCAGCCCGCACCCAACAACCTGGCCTCTCTACTTGCATCTGGCCTCCATGCATCATCTTGGTCTCCACCTAGTAGCCTTGGCCAGTACTCATCCCTTTGGCCTCGCACCCAGTAGCCACACCTCCTGTTACCACCACTCACAATCACTGCCGCTCTCTCTGCTCCAAGCATCAAGATCTGAGAGATTCCCCTCAACCTTCACTACATCTAGCCTTTCATCCTGTAGCTTAGCTTGACCAGGGTTGACCTCTACTCCAACAAAGCTTCCACAAGAGACACCAGACTCCCCCCAAGAGATTCATCTTCTCTATCGCTCTCAGACCATTCAACTACCACTCCCCTTAGGGTTTCACCTCAAGCCATACACCATCACCAAATGCTGGCCGTCGGATAGACAGTCAAATAAATCTCCACCGTTGAGCTTAGGGTTCACCAAAATTCCCACCGCTCTATCGCAGCCAAGACACAACACCCTCGTGGTGTGGCGGTTACTACACCGCACCATCGTAGGCTCCTCCAAGAGTCACCAATTCAACCATCAAGCACATGGTCCCACATGCCATCTATCTTCCACATCATCACCACCTGTCAGCCTTTCCTTGTGGTCATCACCATCCATTGTGCTATCGCTCAACAACCAAAAGACCCTCGAGGTATGGCAGTATCCCGCACTACCACATCTCAGCTTGAAGACTCCCATGGTATGGCAGTATTCCAGACTACCACACCTCTCTCACCATTAGCTCGACACTTAATCAGAGAAAACACAAACTTCACAACCCCCAATCGAAGGTTAGGAAATTCCCAAACACCGCGACACTGAAGGAGATTAGCCAGTCGAGAAGTTAAGAAAATTCCAAACACCGCAACAAGGTTCCAAGAAAGGAGATTAGCCAGTCGAGAAGTTAAGAAAATTCCAAACACCGCAACAAGGTTCCAAGGTTAGAACATTCAGCGACCCCATGACCAACACACTATCACCCAATTACAATATTTCAAAACCTCACAACATATGTTTCAAGGTTCAATATTTGGGCGATAGGCTGACAAAGGAGGAAAACTTAAGCGCTCTAGGAAGCGACCAAGCTAGTAAATTGAGTCACAATTCTCAACATTCTCCCACTTGGCGAAGAACTTATTGGATCCTTCCAATGCAAACACAAAATCTTAAACAATGCTTTCATGCTCCAACAAAGATGTCCGCAAAATGACATCTGAGATGTCCACCCACTCAGGCAATAGTTCTAGCCATTCACCACTAGAAAAAGAACGAGCCAAGGCGTATATGCACCAGTCTCAAGAACACAAGCATCGGATCCTACAAATGGAAAAGGTACCAACACAGCCACCACTCCATTGTGCTCACGAGCTATACAGAAGCAACAACTTCAAAGCCTATGAATCGAAGAAAAACGTGAAGCCATCCTCCATAAACAAGACAAAAACATCAACTAGAACAACAACCAAAAAACTAGTTGCTCCCATCCAGCTAATCAACCCACACGACTAAAAAATAGCACCCACAACACATGCTAATCCATCCAATCACTCATACCTCCAAGGTATTAACATCAGAAAACTTGTGCCACCATCATAGCCAACCCATCAACTATAGAAACAAGCTCCATGCGCCAACCAGTCGAAGAAGACAAAGCACAACCAGAAACTCCCATTGCATGGGTAATGCCAAAACTGAAAGATCATGGCATAACGAGTCTCTAAATTCCAACTGTGTCACCTTATTCTCCATGTATCCATGAGCACCTACAATCGATCATCTCATGCTAAACTCCAAATGCAACGCTGCACCATCATGAAGTTCTCAAGCATATGACCAATGCACCCAATACACAAAGAACCACCAGACCATTTTCAAAGCTCCAATCATTTGAACTAGGAACTTATCATGACATCATGATATACACATCCCCCTTAAGAGATCCCATGCTTTGGGTGAACATAACATGGTCTCAAGAGCAATGTATCATGCCAAAACTCTAATGGAAATCAAGAGTATACCATGACATAAAACAAAAAAACTCTAAACCACATCACCTATCAAGCACCGCCAACACCTCAACCAAAGACTCCAAGAGTCCTCCATGGCTCCAAGATGTTACAAATCTTCAAATAGTGTCCATGCAAATGTGAAAGAACCCTTATGCAGCAACAAGATCTAAGAGCTCCTCCTGGTAACATCTGCAACACTAAAGAAGACCATTCACCACCAAGTGATGAATTTATAGTCATTGCTAAAAATCCCACTGAATTGTGACATCGAGCTCTCCAAGCATCATGACCAAACATCAGCTAAACTGAAAATCCTCTAGGTCCACAACAACATGTCCATCTGACAACAATGCCAAGTAGCACCAAGATCTCCAAACCAAGCAGACCAAAACCATCACTGTCACAAGCTTACACAAGGTCGTGTATCCAAGCTATCCATGACATCATGATACAATGCAACAGGTCCCCATAAGTGACTATTCAGGTACTCCACACCATACATCCTCTTATCTCAAGGCAGCTACACCAATGCACAAGTGACCATAGACAAGGCCAGCTAACAAGTTTGCACCAACAATGAATCAACCTCGTGGATATAGACAGTCCACTTTCAAGTTGTCTCACATCAAACATGTAGGTAAATACAACCCACAACATTGCACAACCCATAGATCCATTCAAAAAAAACATGAAAACCCATCATCGTATTGGAAATAACAAAACTAAGATCTCAAAGAGAACAACAACGTAGACAACTTGACTCAAGCACCAAATCAAGCCTAGATCTGATTCACCAATCATGTCCACAACTCAAGCACCATAGTCAAGGAACCCACAAGCACAACCACAAGAATGTTGAGTGACAAATCATGTACCAACACTCCTATGCATAGAAGACATCACACCCCCTCAAACCATGTCGAACTACAACTATCTCTTCTAGTCACACCCCAGAAGCCAGGGTCTAGAAAATAGCTTAACAGTAGCTCCATATAACCACAAATTTTGTTTTTCCGTGTAAAACTTGCAAAACCACAAAGCCATGCAAATACAAATAGCAGCTCAAGAACTCTAGGCACATTTCAAGCCAACTCCAAAACCACTGACATGCACATGCATCTAAGAGATAGGCTATTACATAAGCTTCCAAATCATCCAATGATCAACTCCATAGCCTTCTTGCAATCAAGGTACCAGAAAAAACTGTGCCTTCCAATACCAAGACAAACCACCCAACATAAGCACATTACTCCATGACTGAACAACAAACCAAGCTTCTCCATATCATCAGGGAGCCTCCCACACAAACACCCAATATGAAAGCTTTGTTGTAACACAACCATAAGCAAAAACTCACACCCCTTGCATCAAAGTCATCCACTACCAATTTACGAGCTTTAGGTCACATCATATGACCAACTCAAGTCTCTCCATCTTCACCATCTTCCATGCTGCATGTTGTCTCAGAAACTTAAACAGAAAGGAAAGAACTTCCACTCATCAAAGGATCAAAAAAACATCAGCTGATTCCTTCAGATTTCCTCAAGCCCAAGACTAAGAAATCTTCACAGAAGGAATACCTAGAACAACAACACACCAGGAAGAAAAACACATCCTAAAGAAAGCTCTGATACCACTTGTTGGTATTAGCGAGTCCTAGACTCCATTCTTCCTGTAGTCACACTGCTCTAATACCACTTGTTGGGAAATAGGAGGGTCATCTTAGAAAGAAACATATGAGAACATCAATTCCTTTGGTAATTTTATTTTCATCAGATTGCCTCAAAGACACTACTACTATGCCATAAAGCGAAAACAGGCACAATTCATTTCCCACATTGACCCTTAGAGAGAAACTCATGCAAATCAGTTTCAACAACACTAATAACAGATTCAAACACATAGAATCAACAACCATGAAAGATGGGACAGAAGATATGAACACACAAATGTATGTGGGGAAAACCATTTCAAGTAAAAATCCCACACTCCAAAATCCCAGATCACCATTGTATTATTTAGCAACAAAACAATTACAATACAATATCAGGCTCACGGCCTTTATAGATTTTACATCTTGTTTTATTATGGAGAAAATCTGGCAACACAAACCCTCATGACTATCTCTCTGAGCAAGAGACATCTCATGACTACATAGCCACACAACTTGACCACCAGCCTCTAGACCTCTCTATTGCATAGTCGCTTGGCCTTCACCTTCTGCAAGATCTGTCTCTGCCAAGATGTCAAAACCACTCAAAAAACACTCAGGTTCTCAGCCAATCCATGCCCAACAACCTGACCCCTCTGCTTGCATCGATCCTCCATGCATCATCTTGGTCTCCACCTGGTAGCCTTGGCCAGTACTCAGCCCTTCGGTCTCACACCCAGCAGCCACACCTCCTAGTTACCTCTGCTCATAGTCATCCCCACTCTCTCTGCTCCAAGCATCGAGATCTAGGAGAGTCCCCTCATCCTTCGCTACATCTTGCCTTTCATCCTACAACTCGGCTTGACCAGGTTCGATCTCCACTCCAACAGAGCTTCCACAAGAAACACCAAACTCCCCCTGAGAGATTCATCTTCTCTATCTCTCTCAAACTTTTCAACTACCATGCCCCTTAGGGTTTCACCTCGGGCCATACACCATCACCAAATGTTGGTCATCGAATAGGTAGTCAAAAAAATCTCCACTGTTGAGCTTAGGGTTCACCAAAATACCCACCGCTCTACCGTAGCCAAGACACAACACCCTCACGGTGTGGCGGTTACTACACCACACCACCGTAGGCTCCTCCAAGAGTCACCAAGTCAACCATCGAGCACATGGGTTCACATGCCATCTATCCTCCACATCATCGCCACTTGTTGACCTTTCCTTGTGGTCATCACCATCCACCGCACTACCACTCAACAACCAAAAGACCCCCAAGGTATGGCGGTATCCCTTGCTACCGCATCTCAGCTTGAAGACTCCCATGGTATGGTGGTATCCTGTGCTACCACACCTCTCTCACCATCAACTCGTCGCTTAATCGAAGAAAACACGAACTTCACAACCACCAGTCAAAGGTTAGGAAATTCTCAAACATCGTGACATTGAAGGAGATCGGCCAGTCGGGAAGTTAAGAAACTTCCAAACACCACGACAAGGTTCCAAGGTTAGAACATTCAGCGAACCTATGACCAACACACTGTCACCCAGTTACAATCTTTCAGAACCCCGCGACATAGGTTTCAAGGTTCAAGATTTGGGTGATAGGTCGACAAAGGAGGAAAACTTAAGTGCTCCAGGAAGTGACGAAGCTAGTAAATTGAGTCACAATTCTCAAAAATACATATATATATATATAGTATGTGCTCTATATTGAGATGACGAGCTATTGTTCTAGTTTTCCTATACCATGTTAGTATATATATATATATATATATATATAGTATGTGCTCTATATTGAGGTGACAATCTATTGTTCTAGTTTTCTTGTACCATGTTAGTATTACTTTTATCTAGTTAAGGCTGCAACTTAACTCCATTAGTATGGGTGGGTACGGGGGCCTCTTATTTTCTTTCTTGTGCACAAATCATGAAATTACAGCGTAAAATATAGATACATATTAAGGGAAATATCCATAGTTACTCCCTACTCACAATGCCTTACCACTCCATTTGAATCATAGGGTAAATTGGAGGCCCGACAGTTCAAGGCTATGTCTCATAAATTAATTTATTTCCTAGTAGATTATAACGTAATTCACCAACCTGTTAGTGTAATTAATATTTAATTACACTTGCATAACTTTACTTAGGTATTATTTAATTCCTAGGTTTATTATTTTCATCTTTATCTTATTGAGCTATCTTGTTGCTCAAGATAAGATTAGGGTTATGCATCTTTGCTTTTATAAAGAAAATCATTATCATGCAATTATCGAATTCCTGAATAATAATTATTTGCACATCTTCTTGCAAATCTCTTCTTTTTCATTTCTCTCTTCTGTGGAAGGATATTTTGGTTTGCAAATCTGATCTTGGTTTCTAACATGGTATCAGAGCCTTGATTTGCAGCCCCTTCTTAGATTTTTGAGCAAATCATTGCAGGGTTTGTTCAGGATTCCTCGAGGGTATCATTCCTTGAGTTCATTCATGAGGCATTCTGGATCAGATCGAGCTTCACCATTGGATTTAGAGCACTGGAAAAAGTCAGGATTGACTTTTGTTTTGCAAATTTTGGCCATCATTTGCCAGATCCATGAGGGTTTCAAGCTGGAAATTTTTTTGCAAGTTCTGGAGGTAGCGGATTTTTTGGAGTAGTTTGAGCACAAACGGAGGTCACCATCGTGTTCGCAATGGCCAAAAACCCTAAGAACGCCCTTCGTTTTGTCGATTTTAGTGCAGTTGATCCATGAGGCAAAATAAATTTTCCTGGGGGCTCGTACGGCCTCCCCAGCACACATTACGAGGCTCAAAAATTGAATTTTTTTCTTAAAACATGTTTTTTTAAAAATTGGGCCGACGCTGCTAGTGCAAAATGAACCCACCACCCGGCGGCCACCGGACCACCGCCACCACCCAACTCCACCACCGCCGCTCAGCTCACCACCACAAGCGCCTAGCTCATCCGCCACTGGCTCCCATATAGCCCCCGTGAGCTCCGCTTGCCAGGCCCCAGTCATATGGAGATCCGGGGGCCAATGCCTAGTCCGATCACCGCTGCGTTGGAATAATCCAGCGAGCAACATATTTTGAACCGGTCAAAGAATATACCAAAGCCGAAACAATTTTTCAGCAGTCATTTTGTGCAGGGAATTTTTGAGATTCCGGGAGAAGATTCCAGCAGCCATTCAGCATATTCTAGCATTTCGATGGAATATTTCGACACTCACAGAGTATATTCTGTATCGCGAAATTTTTTCTGGCAATGGGGCAATTTTTTGCTTCGACGGCCAAATGGCCGTCAAATTTTTTTCGTGAAGTGCTGACGTTAGCATGACGTCATCGGTCGTACAACCCCTCTTTGCCCCCTCCTAGTCCTGATTTTCCCTAAAGGAGCACTTTTTTTCTTTTTAGTATAACTTGGGCATACGGTATCGAAATCAGGAAAACGAGATATCACCGGAAAGCTGGTTCCGAGGACTTTCTAGTGGTGTATTTTAGTTTTTAGTTTTTTGATGTTTAGTTTATTTTTTTTCTTTTTGAAGTCAGATGTTCATTTTGGGCTTCCGAGCTCATAACGTTTTGCCACGATTTTTTATTTTCATCTTCTTTGTGGCGTTGGAAAGGTATTGAGGAGCTCTATTTTTCTATCCATGCACTTTTTTTTGTATCTGTCCCAAGTTGATTGTTATTCCAAATTTTTTCCCAATGGGTGTTTTGGAGATTACTTGGATGTTTTGGTAGTTGGAAAGGTGAAACTTGAATATTTGTACTTCAATTCAGTATCACATCATCTTATTTTTTGTTTATGCATGTTTAGGATTCTCTCCTTTTGCAATCATTGGGTATTGTAATAAATGAACTGAGATAAAGTTCCATCAGGGGGTTTCTTGCATAATAATCTGATTAGAGTGTAGTTTTTCACTTTGATCTCCATATCCATCTTGATTTGTTGGCAACTCGTATGGGTTATCTGGTTTCCTAGTTTCTTTTGGCCACATTTTTGCTATTACTTGACACATCGGATTCCTTGGTTCACACTTTAGTTCAGAGATTATGTTTCTTGATCTGCATTGGTTCAGATCCTTCTCAATTTGAGGGCCATGTTTTTATGGTTAATGTTCTAGAGTCTTTTTGATACTCCTTCCCATGGAAGAGTTTTAGTCACAGTTTGGCATCGGCATCGAGATACACAGCTTCCAGATTTTGTCATCATTTCATCTACTGTTGCTTCACAGATTCCAGGGTTGTTCCAATTTGTGAGTTTTCAAGTGTTTCGTGGCATCGGGTCTATTGTCACATCATTATGATTCTATTGTTGGTTTCTTGTAGACAAAAGTATCTTTCCTTGCTTGTCATGTTGCATTTCTAGTGTTACTCCACAGTGTTCTTCCAGTGCTTCTTTGCAACAGTCATCTCATTGTAGGGGGGTTTTGTCCCACTGGGTTTTCCTTCTCTACCTCATTATTGCATTTGTACTTGGTTACATGATCAGGCCTTGTTGTTGGGACCCATTCATTCATGATTTCTTGCATTCATCTTATTTTTAGGTGCATGCTTTGTTAGTCTCCCTAAGTTGCACTTATAGGGGGTGTTATTGTAATTAATATTTAATTACACTTGCATAACTTTACTTAGGTATTATTTAATTCCTAGGTTTATTATTTTCATCTTTATCTTATTGAGCTATCTTGTTGCTCAAGATAAGATTAGGGTTATGCATATTTTCTTTTATAAAGCAAATCATTATCATGTAATTATCGAATTCCTGAATAATAATTATTTGCACATCTTCTTGCAAATCTCTGCTTTTTCTATTTTTCTCTTATGTGGAAGGATATTCTGGTTTGCAAATCTGATCTTGGTTTCTAACACAACCATCATAATGGAAAATAAGTTTTATCCTAGGGATCTCATGCAATAAGCCCCATTCCTACAAAATATGAAGACATTCATTAGCTTCCACTCAAGTGGTTGATTGTGTATATCTTGTGTCAGTGTGTAACAATGTAGTAAATGGGCTTCCAATCAATCTAGTAGGTGTAGCATGTAGGCTGAGTCACAATTATATTATGAGTTAAAGGCAATACTGCCTAGTTGAGAGGGTGAAAGAGGATGAAAATCCTACCTGCCATAATTATTCCACCTTACATGTCAATGCTAGAAGTCACGAGATGATAGCCGCATTCTATGGGAATCGTTGACACATCTTTTTGGATTTATTACGTATAATCATAAACATATTATTTAATCAACATATAATGAAGGAAATCATTAAATTATTGTACACAAGTTTTGGTCCTTTCAACAAAATAAAATAAAATTTCTCCTCCTTGAATGGTCTCACAATCCTCCACCCCTCCCTCAAATTTCTTAAAAAAAAAGAAAGGATAAGAAATTTATTGTCTTTAAATATATATTTGAAAAAAAAAAGTAAAATAAAATGTGAGACCTGTAATATCATGTATAGGAGAAAGAAAAAAACAATATTTATATATATGAAACATAATAAAATCACATAGGAAAAAAATATGTATTTCTCCATCACAGACAGATGAAATATTTTCTTGATTGAAGGCCATTGTGGGTTGTGCTATCACTCCTTGAGTTTCCCAATTAATGCTCAAGCAAAAAAAAAATGCAAGTTAAAAAGGGCGATTAGGGTTTATGTTCCAAAAAAAAATGCAAGTTAAAAAGGGTGATTGGGCTACAAAATAACATGACGAATTCCATCATCAATAATATTATTATGTAGCCCAACTCCAAGCAAGGCCTCTTTCCAAGTAAGTTTATGTTCAAAAATAGTAGGAAAAACATTAAACATAGAGCACCATTGTTTTTTTCAACCTGACAATCCTAGAAAATGTGTCTCATATCTTCTTGTTTTTGGAAAAAGGGAAATTAATGGGTTGAATCATTATACACTTCAGCCTACCTCCAATGGGCAGTTTGCAATGTATAATTTTCCAAGTCATTAATTGAACCTCTGCATTGATTTTTGACTTCCAAATTTGAGCAAAAAGTTTAGCCTAGAATTTTTCACTAAATCTACATTTCCATTTCAATTTCAGGCAAGATTTCATGGGAAGATGAGGGAGAAACTATAGATACATATTTTTTAAAGGAAAAACTAAGAAAGGATGAGTTGATAACCATAACCAATCCTTGAAAAAGTTGCATTGAATGGGGATGCAAAGCTTCATGGAGAGTTCTTGCGGTGTCAATGACTACACATAGACCACAAATGGTTTGTACTTGTTGCTCAAATTAAATTTAGCTTGAACTATATGCCATGGTAACCAATTCAAGGTAGTAAAATCCCAAAGAACTCCCACATTATAGATTCCTTTTTATATAGAAAATAAGACTACTTCGAAAAACTTAAGGCTAGAGGCTACCCATGATACAAAATATGTTTGTTCCACCATATAGACAAAGTGGAAAAGTTGAACCCATTTTGAAGAGAGGTATTTCTCCACCTTAAAAGATGACGGGTACATTACCACACCTTCCAAATTGATTGAAAGGGAGATGAAGCTTTAACAGAAAAAAAAGATGCATGAAGGATTTTATCTAACTAGCCAACAACCTATCATTTTCCTTTAACTAAAGCAAGGTGACTTTTGTTTCGTATAAGAATTTTCCAAGGTTCATCACCTTTGGAAGCTCTGATAATCTATTTACTTGCTAAACATATCCCTTGTGTTTTAGGGTCTATTAACCTCAAGCCTCCTTTACATTTGGGTTGGATGCAATGACTCTAGGAGGTGGCGATAAAACTGTTGGAGTGAAGAAGACACTGAGAGGGGGGGGTGAATCAGTGTCTTAGACAAATTTTAACTTTTTCCTTTAAAAGGAATCAAGTAATTTATGCTCTTAATATTTCAATGATAAATACATTTATGAATTGAATGCAATCATTAAAGAACTGAAATAAGAAATATTAAAGCAAATCAAAGATCATCACAATCTTGAAACATTATCACATCAAAACAATGAGGCCATGAGACAAATATTTGACAAGTGGAAAACCCTCTAGGGATAAAAAACCACTCCATAAATGATGCCTCACTGGCTTAATCTGAAAAACTTTATGTTTACAATGCCTCGCTGGAAATACTATCTCACTGATAGATTTCAAATGCCTCACTATCTAAAATGGCATTACTAATCAAAGAACCTCACTGGTTACAAGAATGCCTCATTGGAAATGTGTCTCACTAACAATGCTATCTCACTGATAGGCTTTTCAATGCCTCACTGGCTACACTTTACTATACATTTCTCAATAAAATCATTAACTACAAAGGATCACTCTGTTTCACTTCAAACCATATTTCACTTTCAATCTAGTACATTTAATATCTTAAAGATTCATTCGCTGGAATCTCTAAAATACAAAATATATTAGTGATACAATCTGTTTTGCATTATGTTTGTAAAACTTCAATTATAGAAAAAAGGATTAAACTTTCAGCATCATAACCCTTCTATAAAACCTCAGAACATCAAACAATGATAAATCAATGTTTATATAAACATTCCAAGAAAGGTAACTATTATAAATTGCTTTTCAAAAAAAATGCCACATGTAACCTATTAACTATCTGCAAAATTTCCCCTTGAATCATCGTAAAAGAGTGTTTCCAACCTTTTCGACTGTTGTTGATGAAGAGTAAACATTGTGTATTGTTAACATACACTTATACATGATCGAAATTGTGTATAAAATGGGTATACAATCTAAACAAGAAACCCACACCAATGCAATAAATAGACTTTAGTTTACACCTTATTAATAGCAATATATTTGTGTAAGCTCATGCCCTAGTAATAGGGTATTGTATAAACCAAGACAATAACCACATATATGACTGAAGAAATAAACCCCTGTCGACATTGCACATGTAGACTATTTCAAACATGAGACCCCAAATGTTTGAATCAACATGGAACCCCAAATGACAATATCTTGTGACAGCATAAAGGAATTTAGAAACCCGACTGCTAAGAACATGAGTCAAGCCAAACATAAAAAAACACTAAAATCCCTTGTAAAAAACAACAGGACTTAAACAAAATTACCCTTGCAAACTGGTGTCGCCCCATGTTTTTGAGATCTAATATCGACACAATGTTTCCACCATGATTCCACACTACTCCATGCTCTAACACAGCTTCCAAAATAATGCCCTATTCAAAAGATAACTTTTAGGGCAACATGATTATTATGACGATGCTCACAAAACCTTTTTACCTTTGTAAATCAAACAATTATCATTTGTGTTGGTCTATCATAATATGCCCAATTATGTAAACAAACATATGTTTCCAAAACCCTTTAATAATTGGTGTCGGCATATGACCGTATCTATCATGTCTTTGACAATTGCAACAATCATTCTACCCTTTATCATTTCACATGAATAATGCCAAACATTATAATGCCCATTTCATGACCTTTGGCATTTAACAACACTTATGTCATGAGTTTCCCATGACCAACAATAATGCAATGAAACCATTTAAGTTCCCAAATGAAATCAAATATAATAATGTGCCTTTTGACCATGACCACACAAGGATGGACATGAAGATGTTCTCCCACATAGTCCAATATCAAACCTTTACAGAACTTGCAACTGAATATGTATATTATCTTAATGTTTTCCCACCTTAGGAAATTTGATATGCCACACAATTATGCCAAGAGATTAATGCTGCAATAAATGTCGCTGAATCAAGCTTACTGTTACCAAGATGTCAATGTCATTGTGCATAGGTAAATATGTCTATAATACATGTTCAATGATCAAATGTATATTGTGCCATACCAAGTGTACCATATACATGTGATCATGTCAAACACCTTGAAACCTTGCATATACCTATTTGACACAATGCCAACCAAAGATGCCACCAGTGTCAACAAACTCCCCCTTTGGCATTGGTGTCAAATAACCCAAAGTTGTACATGTTTAAACCATCAATTCAACCCTGCTAAACGTGTAACCACAACCATTAGTACCACTGTCATAATAAGAAAATTTGTTGCTAAACATGTAACCACAACCATCAGTACCACTGTCATAATAAGCAAATCTGATCATCATAATCATTAATCATTAATCTACATCAAAGCATGAGCAGTAGAAAAACCATCATCAATTCAAATAACCAACAAATCTCTAAACAAAGCAACCATCAATTTTCTCCCCCTTTTGACAACAATGCCAAAGGTTGGGGTCAACAAAGTTAGGAAAATGTTGTCCAGCAAACCATATAGCACTACCCAAGCATGTATACATTATGCATTGTAAAAGAAGTAACCAAAATATGCATGTACCAAGGAAAGCAGAAAGATATTGTCAATAAATATTACCACACTGTGACCAACCTTACCAACTACCCTAAGCCTATATGAAATGTAGTCAAGGCACCAAATACCAACAACACATCAACTATGCACTTCTCAAGGCTCTCACTGCAAAGATCTTTCAAGCATAGTACAATTAGCCTTTCTCCCACTAAACCTACGCAACCAAAGAGATCAATTGTTCTCGCCTTTTCTAGAACACGGAATGGTGCACTATAAATTCATCATCTGCACTATGTAAAGGATAACTATGAATATCACTATCTCAAGTATCATTAGCTCATCAACTTGTCACTTTCAAACACATTAATAACTGCATTCATGTCAACCCGATAATAACATCTTTTGAACATTGGTGATGAATTCCAAACACCAAAAACTTGTACTATCAGCATACTTGTAAGAGCACTATATTACACAGGATAATATATCTATCAAAATGCATAATATGTTGTCATAAAGACATAGAGATTAGTCTTCATTATTATTTGACAAGCATGAAGTCACCCTTAAGAGCCACAATACAATTTCTCTTAAAGTTATCATATGATACTTCATCCCATCACACTTCCCAATAAGAAAGTATGATCTCATTCTCCACAATGATTACTTTATTGTCTTGTTGTCATGAAAGTTCTTGTCACTGGCAGAATGCTTTGTATACACAAGGGTTCTGAAACCATTGTCATTCACATCACTTATATATATGTGCAACAAATATGCAAGTATATGTCAAGGTCAAGAATATATCACAAATGCCACCATCAATGTCAATATAAGAATATACCAATCAATCAATTCAACCAAATATGTAAATGCCGAAATCAATGACTGCTAATGTCAAGACCAATAGCTCTAACAAGCAGTCATGTCAGACTGCCATATAAATCCTCAATCAAATATAATTGTACTATCAAGAATGGAAACTAATTTCCAAACAAATGCCATATCTCTGCCAAATAGAAATGATTATTCCTAAAGTGTTTATTATTCTCCATTTAGTACTTGAAACACATGAACCTTATATGCAATAGATCATTAATAACTTATATACAATGCATGTAACAAGTCATTAATAACTTACCAATGAAAGTTGATAATACATTAACAACTTATTAGAGACAAGCATATATATAAGCTACCAATATCTAATGCTTAATAAGATACATTGGCAATCAAGCACTAATAAAAACATGGTATATCAGAGGAGTCAATCAATCTTGTTGTTGTAAATAATATAAACTTCTTGATCGTTGATATATACCACCACTACAAAACCATGATGAATGAGAAAGTTTCAATACCAAGTATCCAAAGTAATACTTACTACCTTTGTAGGATATGTAGATGTTGAATGCCCTATACTCCTATTTTCCACATTATAAGTTGTTGTAGGTAAACTCTGGAACATACAAACCATATACCTGATTCACAAAGAAAAAATTTGTTTTTCCAACTGTCAAGTAAAAATTAGCAATGCACAAAACATATCCACTATCTCAGAAAAAGAGAAATTCAAGATATTCACTGTGTAAGTAGTAATAGCATGTGTATAACAACTAAACATAAAAAAGTATAGCCAAACTGCTTATCGCAAAGCCTGTTATCGACAAATCACCAAATGACTGAGGATCCATTGTCTCACCCGCTGTTTGGTAGCCCTACATGATAACACTACACTTCCAATACATTGCTTCAACTCAACATGAAAACATTACACAATCCACCATGAAGATCTTGAGATCTTATTACCATCACTGCAAACTGTTGACCCATCAACTAGGTGACATTAATAACAATTTTACTTTGCATTTAAATGACTTAGCATTGACTTTCACTAACACCATTAGCATGATAAAAGATGAACTTATCTATGTCAACCATCAACACTAACATATCATATCATAACACTGCTTTTTCTTGTAACATGTCAAACATAATAAACTCACCATGATCATGCCACTACTTCATACTAACTGCCCAACCTTAAACACAAGTAAATCATCAATCATGCTAACTGTCAGAGGTCAGAGTATATCAACTTGCATCATTACAAAGTACTACAAGACTCACTGTAATCTCCATAAATCTTATAGATTACTTTCATTGTTAATAGATCTTGCATTTCAATTTCTTATTGTATGTTGTCACTATATACTTCATACATATCTAAGTGCTATTGTAGAGTATACACTTTCATAAAAAATTCATCATGTAGATGACAATAATGGGTTTCATATCCTTGACTGTTACAAGACAACTTTCTAGGATTTGCATGGAAATAACCATCCTCTGTAAGGGGGTAAACAATAAAGCACTGCATAGCTCCACCTTACCTCATGTTTATCTTTCAGGCACTTTGTGAAGTCTCTTATGTGGTCTGCACAAGGTCAATTTCTCCTTCTTCTTGACTTTCTTTTCTTCTCCACACTAACTTAGGATATTTATTTTCCTTGCTCAAGATATTCTCTTGCTTTTTCTTAAACATGTATTCTCTAGATGGTTTCATCAACCTTCTTCTACACCATTGTGCTTTGTGCCCAAACATATTGCACCTATAACATAAAATATTGTAGTCTAGACCAAAAGAAGAATATTTTCTTCTAAACATTTTGTGAGAACTTTTATTGACCTTTTTAATATGATCATTTCTTTCATAGAACCAACATTTACTTGTTGCATGACCAGTTTTGTGATAGTTGTAACATATAATTCCATTGTTTTGATTTGACCACTTATAAGAATTTTTATCCTTAATCCATCCAAAATCATTTATAATATAAATTTTGCAATTTCTAGCTCTATGACCATAAGCATGACATGAATAACAGTGATCATTAAATTGGGAATAATTATATCTTATTGGATGATTATGCCTGATAGATGGAGTTTTTCTTCCCACATCAGAAACTTTCTCTTCTAATTTCTTATTGTCTTCATTTTTTGAAGCATGTTGTCCTTGACTATTATTCTTTTTACTATCTTGAGTAGATTCACTAGTTGATGCTTCTTTCTCTTCATTTGATCTTCTAAAGTAATCATATAAATCTATTTTCTGCTTAGGGGTTCTTCTAACTTCAAAGCATTGTCCTTTTTCATATCCCAAACCAAAATAGTTTTTGTGATTCTTTTGACTACTTAACATGTTATTTAACGCATCAGCACCTTTCTCAAATTTTTGAAACTTGAATTTTTCAATATCTTTCCTCAAAGTGACTATTTCACTTTCAAGCTTTTGGAATTCACTAGTTTTGACTTCAAGGTCAGATTTTGTAACATCAACTATCATTTTGGCTTCTTGTATTTCTATCTTTAGACTAATAATAAGTTTGTTAGATTCATCAACTTAACTCTTTAAGTTAACGAGCTGATTTTTTGCCTCATCAAACTCTAAAGACACTTTTGTAAAATCTGAACATACCTTATCTCTTGAATCTTTTTCTTGTCAAAGCTGGTCTTCTAGTCTCTTATTCTCTTTTTTGAGTTGCTTGATCATATCAAAAGCACACAAAAGTTCACCTTCTAAATCAACTTCACAATCACCTTCATTCACAAAGAGATTTCCTTCTATATATGATTCATTCATGTCCACCACAAATTCATCAAGTTCTATATTAGACATTTTTCCTTCTACAGACTGGATTTTCTTTAGGAATTTCTACTTTTGTAGGCTATGATTTTTCTTTCTTATTCCTATTCCTTCTACTTTTTTCCATATCAGACACAACACTCCAATACTAGGGACCCTTAAGCTGATTAGGCTTGTTAAATCAAGGGTTTGGATTTGATACCATTTGATGGAGTGAAGAAAACACTGAGAGGGGGGCATGAATCAGTGTCTTAGACAAATTTTAACTTTTTTCCTTTAAAAGGAATCAGTAATTTATGCTCTTAATATTTCAATGATAAATACATTCATGAATTGAATGCAATCATTAAAGAACTAAAATAAGAAATATTAAAGAAAATCAAAGATCATCACAATCATGAAACATACCACATCAAAAAAATGAGGCCATGATACAAAGATTTGACGAGTGGAAAACCCTCTAGGGATAAAAAACCACTCCAGAAATGATGCCTCACTGGCTTAATCTGAAAACTTTCTGTTTACAATGCCTCACTGGCAATACTATCTCACTGATAGATTTCAAATTCCTCACTATCTAAAATGGCCTTACTGATCAAAGAACCTCACTGGTTATAAGAATGCCTCAGTGGCGACATGTCTCACTAACAATGCTATCTCACTGATAGGCTTTTCAATGCCTCACTGGCTACACTTTACTATACATTTCTCAATTAAATCATTAACTACAGAGGATCGCTATGTTTTACTTCAAATCATATTTCACTTTCAATCTAATAGATTTAATATCTTAAAGATTCCTTCACTTGAATCTCTAAAATACAAAATATATTAGTGATACAATATGTTTTGCATCATGTTTGCAAAAATTCAATTATAGAAAAAAGGATTAAACTTTTGGCATCATAACCCTTCTGTAAAACCTCTGAACATCAAACAGTGATAAATCACTGTTTATATAAACATTCCAAGAGAGGTAACTGCTGTAAATTTCCTTTCAAAAAAAAATGCCACATGTAACCTGTTAATTGTCTTCAAAACTGCCCCTTGAATCATTGTGAAAGAGCATTTCCAACCTTTTAAATTTTTGTTGATGAAGAGTAAACATTGTGTATTGTTAACATACACTTATTCATGATCTAAATTGTGTATAAACTGGGTATACAGTCTAAACAAGAAACCCACACCAATGCAATAAATAGACCTTAGTTTACTCCTTATTAACAACAATGTATTTTTGTAAGCTCGTGCCCTAGTAAAAAGGTATTGTATAAACCAAGACAATAACCACATATATGACTGAAGAAAAAAACCCTTGTCGACATTGCACATGTAGATTATTTCAAACATGAGACCCCAAATGTTTGAATCAACATGGAACCCCAAATGACATTATCTTGTGACAACATAAATGACTTTAGAAACCTGACTGCTAAGAACATAAGTCAACCCAAACATAACAAAAGCACTAAAATCCCTTGTAAAAAACAATAGGACTTAAACCATTGACCTTGAATCAAAAGACCATTTCAGATTATGCAACTCATTTAGAAACCAAACTAGGGTTTAAACAAGAAATTGGGTTAACACTTAACGTTGAAAGTATTTTCCAAATCGACACCACTTGAAGTCGACATAAAAAACAAACCCTGCAAAACTACCCTTGCAAACTGTTGTCGCCCCTTGTTTTTGAAATCTATTGTCAACACAATGTTTCCACCATGATTCCACACTACTCCATGCTCTAACACAACCGCCAAAATAATGCCCTGTTCAAAAGATAACTTTTAGGGCAACATGATTATTATGACGATGCTCACAAAACCTTTTTACCTTTGTAAATCAAACAATTATCATTTTTGTCGGTCTATCATAATATTCCCAATGATGTAAATAAACATTTGTTTCCAAAAACCTTTAATAATTGGTGTCGGCCTATGACCGTATCTATCATGTCTTTGACAATTGCAACAATCATTCTACCCTTTATCATTTCACATGAATAATGCCAAACATTATAATGCCCATTTCATGACCTTTGACATTGAACAACACTTATGTCATGAGTTTCTCGTGACCAACAATAATGTAATGAAACCATTTAAGTTTCCAAATGAAATCAAACATAATAATGTTCCTTTTGACCATGACCACACAAGGATGCACATGAAGATGTTCTCCCACATAGTCCAATATCAAACCTTTATAGAACTTGCAACTGCATATTTATATTATCTTAATGTTTTCCCACCTTAGGAAATCTGATATACCACACAATTATGCCAAGAGAGTAATGCTGCAATATATGTCGTTGAATCAAGCTTACTATTACCAAGATGTCAATGTCACTGTGCATAGGTAAATATGTCTAAAATACATGTTCAATGATCAAATGTATATTGTGCCATACCAAGTGTGTCATATACCTATGATCATGTCAATCACCTTGAAACCTTGCATATACCTATTTGACACAATGCCAACCAAAGATGCCACTGGGGTCAACAAAAACCAATACTACCATCCCATTTAGTCCATAAAAAGCATAAGATAATTTTAACTAAGTCCTCATAACGTTTATTGGAAGGCATCCAACAGGATGAATAGTAAACATGAGTGGCCAAGAAAATTTTGTTCACAACTTGGATTCTACCAGTTAAGGAAAGGAACTTGTTTCCCCAATTAAAAAGTTTAGTTTTGACTCTATTTAGATACTAGTTCCACATATCAGAGAGAGGAACCCAAAAGCCAAAAGGAATCCCAAGATATCTCATGATTTCCCCATGTTTAATTCATTTCCATTCTTGAGGTATCCAATGAGGGATAGGCCCATCCTGAATCATCAAGAATTCTATTTTATCATGAGCAATCTTACATCCGAAAACAACACTACAATTCTAAGATATCCATTATATTGGAGATATCTTTTTTAGAATTTTGTAAAAATAACAAGTTGCCATCACCATAATAAGAATTAATAATGGCATCATTTTGAGGAATGGATATTCCTAAAATGATCTTCATTCTAGATGCACTTTGAAGCATATAACCCAAGGCATCAGTTGTAAGCGCATAGAGATATGGAGCCAAGGGACATCCTTGTCGTATGGATCTTTGTAAAGGGAAAGGGTTAGTAATCATATTATTAATAATGATCTAATCATTTGCATCTTGAAACAACATTTAAACATGAGCTCAAAATTTAGGAACAAACCCCAACCATTGAAGCATGCTAAGGATAAAGTTCCATCAAATCCTATCATAAGCCTTATCAAAATCAAGTTTGATAAGAATGGTGTTATGACTAGTTTGTTGAGACCATTCACAAGTTTCCCAAGCCAAAATCAAATTGTCAAGAAGATATCTTCCAACAATAAAACCTGTTTGTTCAACTCGAAAAATTCCTTGCACCACAGGTTTAATCCTAATAGCAAGAGCTTTTGCTATAATTTTATAGGAGGTGTTAAGAAGTGTGATGGTGTTGGGTGAAAACTATGTAATCAGCTTTTTGATAGATTACACAACTTGGACTTCAGCCACAGCTATGTGAGATGTGAATCTCTCCTCTCAGAAAGGGGAGGCACCATTCTTACTGCTAACAGAAGCGATAGTAAATCAAACAAGTAATTACAAAATGTACACAAAATTCACGGAGTGGGGGGGTGTGTTACATTCATCCTTCTCTCTTTTTTCAGAGAAGATGTTTACAATGCTTCACCGTTGGAAGTTCAGAATTCTTAATAACCTAAAACTAACAACCAGCAGTAATACCAATATCTCTATCTCGTCAAAGCGAAGCCTAGAGATACCAGAAGTAATTAATAACAAATAAATAAAGTAAAAAGGGAAAGCTCACGAAGTCACAAAGTCGTTTCGTAGCTTTATCAATGTTGGATCTGTGCAGATGTACAGTTTGCTACGTTAGAAGCACAAAGTCTTCTTAGACGCAACAATTCTTTGAACAGCATGAACGATTACAAGCACAAATTCTTGTAGATCATCCAACAAAAGTATCAAATAGCACGAATGTTTACAAGCACAAAGTCTTGTAGATCCTTCGACAAGAGTATCCAAGAGTATGAATAATTACAAGCACAAAGTCTTGTAGATCACTCAACCAGAACATGCAAGAGCATGAATGATTACAAGCACAAAGTCTTGTAGATCATTCAACCAATGATAAACAGAAATAAAAATGCAATCTAAATAATAAATGTAACACAAATTTTACATAAACTACTTAGAGTCCTTCAGATTCTTCAAACTAATCACTACCAAATAAGATCAACTCACAAAAGTATCGAATCCAATGCAAAGTTTGGCTTGCAATCCTCTTCTTTATTGATCAGATTTCATTCACAAAGCATGAACGCAAAGTTTCACAAATTTACTCCAAAAAGGGCAGCACTTCGTTGCAAAACACTAAAGGATAATTTACAATGAAAATCCCTCACATTATATAGAAAGAGGGATGAGCAAAAGAAGGAAAGAGATTGAGAAAATCAGGGAAAGTTAGGTGAGCAATTTTAGGAGATCTCACCTAACTTTGACCAAATTCAAAGTGTAATTTGTTTTGAAAATATTACATCTTTGGACTTGGTGTAATTACAATTTACAAAATAACATTCAAAAATGTCGAGAAATATTTACAAGATGCATAATGGGATGCACCGGAAATGTCTAACACTGGAGAATAGGGGGCTGCTTCATGTTTCTTTGCATTGGGCACAGAAGTCTTCAAATTTCCTCCTAGTCTCCTGCACGAACTTCTCATATGGACCAACGGTGTAATCCACAATAGTGTGAATTCTCGTGATCGATCTCATTGTAGATGAGTTAACCTTCTTGCACCTGTCAAGATGCGTCTTCAGGTTGTCCAATGTGAGCCTTGTATCACAAATGATATTCAGTGAAGCTTCTGAGAAGTCTGAACTGTCAATCAAATACATGATGGCTTCCTTGAAGATCAGGGATATTTCTGTGGCCGGCAGGAAGATACGATTTTCCTCAAGAAGTTGACCAGGCAACTCTCTGATACTTTTGTTAAGAATGGTACGATGCCTGTCGACATCTTCCTGTATTTGGTGAAGATCTTCTATGAGAGATTGAACCACTTGAATTCTGTGTTTCAGTGATTCTCTTACCTCTACAAACTTTTCTTTGTCGGGAATTACCCCAACCTCCACCAATTTGCTGAGCTTTACCTGTTTCATTTCTGACCATGACAACAGGCATTTTTCCATGTCTCTGCGCTCCTAGGAAAGTAAACTCTTTTCTTTATCAAGCTCTGTGGTGAGCTTGGCCAACATGGTGGTAAAATTATCTGAGATCCGTGTTCGATGATCTTTTCAACAAAATCATAAAACACCCTGCCTTTGGAGGCAAATTTCTCAGCTTTCTTGACAGCTGGGTCATCAATATTTACCACTGTCAGCGATTGTGCATTACTTGGAGAACCGGAAAGTCTCTTTACAACAGTGGCATAATGCTCTGCCCTCTGTTTGTACATGTTACGAGCTTGCTCTACTTTATCCAGCCTTCCTGCCAAGATATCCAAAGTGACTTGTGCATCGGCTTTTGCACTTTCGTTGGTGACCTTGCCAAGCTGGATCTTTGTTACTGTGTAGTCCTCCATATTGACATCACCTTCTTGATTCGGTGGTATGCCAATTTCAGCATACTTGTGGCCAGACTTATCAACGTTCAGCCTTGAGTATACCTTTTCCTTTTTCTTCCCTTTGGCTTTTGGAAGAACTATCTCTTCGAGGTCGAGCTCCTCTGGAGAAATCATTTGCTTTTTGCTCTTCGACACTTGAGATATTAGCCAAGGAGGAAGAAAATAAGTGTGAACTTCTGGATCTACTGTCAATTCGGTCGCCATTGCCACTTCTGAAGTTATTGTCACATCTGAACTCACCATTGGTATCGTGACAATTAGAGAAGTATTTATCATCATTGCTCCTGTAATTGACACATTGAGCTGATCACGCATCGACTCATTCATGAAACGATTGAATTCATTTTCAGAAGTGATATCTTACATTGGCGAAGACAAGCTAGGAATGGACGATGGAGGGCTTGACAGTATATCAACTGTATGGATGCTTGTCACTGAAGGAGTATCAAGCTGGGCTGATGCTGCAGGGATAGGGGATATCTCAGCTGCAGGAATGCATGTGGTAGGAATAGGTGACGAGGGAACAGGAGGTGGAGGAGTTCTTGAATCAGGAGGGGTATGAGGAATGTTTGAAGTCACGGGTGATGATGTTCTAGGAATTTCCTCAACTACATTCTCAGGAGGAGAAGTAGTTATTTCTTGATCATGCCCGGGTTCCTGTTGATCACCCTCTTGTCTCTCTGATTCTGGCTCACCTCCAAAGTCACCTTCAGATCCTTCTTCAGAATCTTCATCAGACTCTTGCCTGCTTTCAGAAACCTCTTCGGCATCGGAGTCTGCTTCTGCTGAATCTTCATCTTTAGCGGATTGGTCGCTTGAAGTTCCTTCTTCATCAGAATCTATCTCCTCCAGAATAGACTTTTTACCCTTAGAATGAGATGGACGAGATTATGTGATTTCTGTCTCTTGGACAGCTTGGGTATCTTTCTTACCAACAGTGAACTTGATCCTAGGACCTGTTCGCGAAGAAGTGGGAATGACTGCTGATTTGTTTTTGTCGTGGAGTTCTTGCTGTTGGCAAGCTTCTGCTTTGGACACCTCTCCTTCTGAGTCTGTTCTGAAACTTTTCAATGCATAACCATGTTTATGTAACCATTCTTCTGTGTTGGCTAGGATTGGCCTCAGCCTTTCTCTCATGCTGGTAACTTCTTTCCTAGACCATTGTATTGCAGGCAACGGCCTTTTAGCAATGCCTTGCTCATCATAGACAACGTTCATGATATCACCTAGATCCTCAAAATCCTCTGGTAGATCAGCAATACCAAGATCTTTGATTTGTTGAACTATCAATCTGCAATAGTCCATTTTGCGAATGGCTTCTTCATCTCTGCAATCTGCCCAGATGTCTTCAAAATGGTACCTGTGTTGGTGACCTTTTTGCAACTTTTTTCTAACATCTCAGTAGTCGAAATCAAACCTATACCTATAGGTTTTGATGGTCATGATCTGCATTTCAGCATAGACAGACTTAGCTTTTTGCACAGTTTGGATAGTATATCGGCCGATGGTCAGTGGGAACTTGAACCCACGCTTGTGGTTGCTTCTTCGTTCTTTTTGCATTGACATCAACTGTCTGCATGTTTCCATGAGAATCCACTTATCCGAAGGATAATGTGGTAGCATGTAGGGACAACCAATGTAGCAGCCTACTCTCAAGTAAGTAAACGTTGGGAATTGGAGAAAAATGCATCCAACTTTACTTACCACCTTATAAGCCTCATCAGATACTCTTCTTCTTTCCAAAGCTGGGTCAAAGTTGAAGAGTAAAGGCGCAAAGAAAGCATCAGTGACCCGTCTGAAATGATGAAAGCTCTCCTTTAGCTCCAATTGATAGAAATATCTGTACCACAGGCACCATCATTCGATTCCTTTTGTAGATAGACCGGGAATTGTCTCATCACAGCTGTTGCGTACACCAGGTAAGAAGTCATGTAGAACTTCAATGTAGAAGGAGCATTGATCAACTGCTCGTGTATCTCATCACTGATTTGTTTGCCCCAGTCAATATGCACCTTCTGCCTTCTTATGATCCTGATGTATTCTTACATCCAGTCATGAAAGGTGGATGATTCCGGCAAGTCCTTCACTCTGCTTAGAAACATGATCATATCCTTGATGTCATCTTTGAAGTCACTTCTCAGGAGTCCTTTCGGCCATCTGGAAACAGATGATCTAGGCTTCTTGAGCCATTGAGTGTTTATCAACTGTTTAGCCTTATTAGGATCAGCATCAAAGATCTCATGTGCTTTTGATATAGAGATGTCAATGTATTTCTCCATATGAGGGACCTTGAAAACAATGTCAAAAAAATTAGGGTCGAGTCTCAGAATCTCGTGCCCGGAAGAGTCGATCACACTTCTACTTTCTCTGATGTAATGAGACGCAACTTGAAGAACAAACTCGGTATTGTGCGCAGCTATAGGGAACATCGCCACCAAGTGGAGGTTGTTGTGTATGATCGCTCTCATTGAATCAGGAAGAGGCTTCGTCTCTGTTAGCTTTGCGAAGTCAACCAAGTCTTGATGACCAACTTCTATATCTTTTATCTCTTCGACTTTGGAAAGCACAATAGTTGGCGGGTAGATGCCTTGATATTTGTATTTCATCTTGCTTTTTTTTCAAAGAAGGAGGCTTAGTAGCAGTCATCAAAAAGAACTGGAACTCTGATCACTCTTGATTTGACGATCTTTGAAAGTAGACTGCAATCCGTTTAGTCAGAACAAACATCAATTGTTAGGAAACATGGGAAAGCGCAAAATGAGCACAAGGATGAGAAATCATGAAGTGGATGATGAGGCACGCAAAATGATGCACAAATGCAAAAAAATGAGGCTTAGGAGTGCACTGGTCAAAAATGAAGCTTATATGGGAAGGATTGAAGAAAGCCTAAAAAAAGTGTAAGGGCACTAAAATTTAGCTCCCTTACATCTCAGAAAAATTGCCTTTTGATGCAAGGGCGCTAAATTTTAGTGCCCTTACATCTTACAGTGTTAGGAAAAAATCATCTTCTCAAAATGTCCTAGCACCAAAATTTAGCGCTTCTGCTTTTTCTTGACAATTTTGAGATGCAGATGCAAGAGGGAATGGCAAGAGCGCTCATGCTTGGCAAAGGCAATTTGTTTGAATCATGAAAGCTTTTGAACTTGTTTCCATCCTATTACATACGCATTCAAAGGTTAAAGGAATTCTCTTTCACAATGATAGATCTTTTCAATGTTCACCAAAACGCATAGAGAGGGAGACAAAGAGATTTCAACACAAACACATTGGATAGATACAAGTTCTCAAAGAACATCGAGCATAGAGGAGAATGGGGAAAGAAACGCGCTGGAAGAATAAGGAAAGAAACACGCTGGGTTAGAAAAGAAAAGAATGCGTAGGGAAAGAAAACAAAAAATGGAGGAGAGAAAAACGCATTCAAAATAATGAGTGAGGGTTCCATTGCGTGAGGAGAAGAAAAACGCAAATGGAGAAGAGAGGACGTGAAGAGAAACAGAAGAAACAAAAACAAAAACGCGAATGAAGAGAAGAAAAGGAAACAAAAACGTGTGTGTTAATATTGAACACATACAAATGAAAGAAGAAAAACAGCAAAGCAAAACGACTTACCAGAACCAAAACGTGAAGCTTGCTGAAGAAAGAATGGCAAAAATCTTCAAAAACGCGATTTACAGTTGAGAAGCAAACTCGCACAACAAGAGGAATAAAAGAACATGAAAATATAAACAACTAAAATGGCGAATTCATTCACTTAAGTGAAAATGAAAATTAAAAACCTAACTCAAGTCGAGCAATAAATTTAGGCATGAAAAGTGGCACGATTGACGAAAAACGCGAAAACATGAAGAAACGTGCCAGAACCATGAAAAAGTTTAAGTGGTGAAGGAAAATGTAATGGCGCTAAAAATTAGCGCTACTACATTTTTTGGCAATTTCACTGCATGCAGGGGCGCTAAATTTTAGCGCCCTTGCATTTCCCAGACTTAGCCAATTTTGGCTTTAGGGCAGGAGCGCACTTTTTCAGTGCCACTGCATTTTTCGCAATTTGCTAAGTATGAACAATGAAACTTCGCGAAAGATCTCGTTTCGAAGGTCTTTATGAGGCGAACATGGGGGAATGCTCGAATTGACTATTCGAGGCTTAGGAATGCATTTCGAGGTGGCTTGAAAATCACTTCATTATGCGTGCTTGAACTTCACGTATCCTAAGAAACAGACAAGTTTCGTAGGGGGGTTATCTGTGGAACGAGCGCTGCTAGATTCCGTGATAACAACTGGCTCCTGCTGGGGATCTTCCTTCGGTTGTTGTTTTGAAAAGAACGAAGGGAGAAGAAATCCAAAATTCAAGTGCCTTTATCCATCCATTGGGCTTGGAGTCAGGTGACGACGACGACAGAAACAAAACGCGAAGACTCAAAAGGACTTAAAAATAAAAAGTATTTACATACCAACGCCGACCTCTTTACTGCGTAAAGTGCTTGAGATGTTGCCCACTATGAGGAAGGGAAAATGGCGTTCCATCTCTGTATGCTAACAAGAAACTGTTTTCACCATGCAACTGATGTATTTAGAAAGGTCCTATCCACAGTGAGTCGAATTTCCTGTGCATACCTTTTGGCTCTCTTTGTTTGTCCCACAGGAGAACGAGGTCACCAACTTGAAATTCTTGAGACTTAGCCTTTTTGTCAAACAGCTTTTTCACTTGATCCTGGTGTTCCGCAATGCGGTCAGCCACTTGAACTCGATTCTCTTCTAATTCGGAGAGATACATGATGCGCTTGTCGACAGAATTGTCAAACGTCTCATCCTCAATGGCCTTAGCCAACTTGAGGGCTGGTAGTTCCAAAGTTATAGGAATCTCGGCATTCAATCCGTATAAGAGTTGAAAAGGAGACATGTCGATTGCTCGCTTCGGAGTTATTCTGTCTGCCCACAAAGCATCAAACAAAGCCTTGTGCCACAAACATTGATTCTCATCCACCAGCTTGCGGATTATAGTTACCAGATTCTTGTTACTAGATTCTGCTTGACCATTACCCTGCGGATAATAGTCGAAAGAATGTGACAAAGTTATACCATGTTCGAAACAAAACTCTGTGATTTCACTTGATGAGAAAGCAGAAGCGTTGTCCGCAACAATCTTGTTCGGCACTCCGAACCTGGAAATAATATTTTCTTTTAAGAAATTGCACACTACTTCTAAAGTAGCACGCTTGGTAGGTATTGCTTCCACCCATTTGGTGAAATAATCCATAGCAGTTAAAACGTAGATATGTCCGGCACTTGACGATGGATTAACTGCACCTATGAAATCAATGCCCCATTGTTGGAAAGGTTCATCAATCACGATAGGTTTTAACGGCAAAGATGCCAATTTTGGACGGCCAACAAACTGTTGGCACAATTCACACTTACGCACCCAAGAGTACGCGTCCTGAAAAGTGTAGGCCAGTAATACTTTGCTCTCAGGATTTTGTGAGCGGTTACTGGCACTGAGAAATGTCCACCACATGCCAAATCATGATAAGATTTCAGCAACTTATGCTATTGTTCTTTATCAACACACCTGAGAAATGTCCCATCCATCGCATGCTTATACAAGCCGCTATCCCACAAGACGAAACTATCTGACTTCAGCTTGATGGTCCTTTTTTCTTTCGGAGTCAAGTGATTGGGACATTCTCTGTATGTCAGGAAGTGAGCGATGTTGGAATACCATTCATCGGTGGTGCTAATAAATAGTACCATTGGAAGTGTACTAGGATCGACTTCCTCTTCGTCTAAGATTTCTTCATCCTCTGAAATTTCTTCATCTGGATTGTTTTCTGCAATGAGCTGACAAAGACCACGTCCATGTATCAGCTTAGTAGGCTTTATCTCTAGATCATATTCCTGAATCTTGGCAATCCAGTTTCCTCTTTTCGTTCCAAATTCCTGTTGTGTGAGGATAGACTTGACAGTTGAATCTGGAACAAGAACTTTGACATGACTGCCTAGAATGTAGAACCGGAAATGCTTGACGGCTTTTACAACTGGAAAAGCATGCTTTTCCATCTGAGAATATTTCAATTCGTAATTCTTTAGAGGGCAACTCATGAATGCAATGGGGGATTCAAAACCCTCATCATTTTCCTGCACCAAAATTGCTGATAGCGTATGCTCGGAAGCATAATTGTACATCACAAAATCTTTGGTGTAGTTAGGGAAAACCAATACAGGCGCATGAGCAATGGCCTCCTTGATGTCATCGAACGCTGCTTTGCCTTCTGTCGTCCAATGAAACGTGGCATTGCCCTTCATCCTATTCATAATGTGACAAGTCTTTTCAGCAAAATCTGGAAGAAGCCTCCTTAAGAAGTTTACCTTGCCAAAAAAGGAATGGACGGCCTTCTTGCTTGACGGCAAAGCGAGGGACTTGATTCCATTGACTCTTTTTTAGTCAATCTTGATTCCTTCAGCAGATACTACGTGACCAAGAAGTTTAACTTCTGTCACCCCAAAAGTTGACTTTTTGGGATTGAGGGAAATGTCGTGCTGATGGCATCTCTCTAGAGTTTGTCTCAAATGATAGAAATGCTCATGGTGTTGGTTAGAGAACACTGTAAGATCATCAAGGTACACCACAATGAACTTACCCATCACGTCGCAGAAAGCGAGATCCATGGCACGTTGGAAAGTAGTGCCAGCGTCGATCAAACCAAATGGCATCCTACGATATGCAAAGGTTCCCCATGGCGTTGTGAAAGAAGTTTTGTGTTGATCGCTTGAATTCACTTCAATTTGATTATAACCAGAAAATCTGTCTAGCATGGAGAGCATCTCGGATCCAGTTACATTTTGTAGAACTTGATCCATCACTGGAAGTGGGTAATTGTCTTTGAGAGACAATTGATTTAGATTTCTAAAATCTACACAAATGCGGATTTCACCATTCTTCTTACGAACGGGGACGATATTGGCTATCCACATTGAATGATGGATAGGGAATATTATTCGTGCATTCAGCATCTTTTGAACTTCTGCCAAAATCATTCCAGAGATCTTGGGATTGTACTGCCTTTGCTTTTGTTTGTAAGGAAAAGCTCCAACCTTGAGCGGAATGTCATGTTGCACTTCTTTAGGCCGAAATGATTTTAGATCATCATATGAATACGCCAAGACATCAATGTACTCCTGCAGTAGCTGAGCAAATTGTCTTCTTTCTTCGGCCGTGCAACATTTGCCAATGTTGACCATCTTAGGATTGGCTTCAGTTCTTAAATTTATCTGTTCAACCTCATTAGATGAGTCAGAATCTGAGAGTTGCTTCTTCACGTGGCGATCATGCTTATCAAAAAGCTTCTCCAAGGATACCAATCCTTTAGGGATCTTATTCCCTTTGAGTTGTAGATATTCCTCGCCTGTAACAAGATCCATATCAGATACGGATTCTCGAAGTGGAGAATCGTTGCCCTCAAAGTACAACTCATCAAAATTCTCTGCTTTCTCAAGAAAAGCGATAATTTGATGGTCGTCGTTGAAAATCTGCCAGTTCTCTAAATTGTTAGGTACACTTGGGCGGAAAACCAACTCTATGGTATAAGTAGAACCTTGAAAATCTTTGTGTGGTACCAAGAGCGTGGTAGAGATTGCGAGGGAATCAGCTCTAGTATTGTATTCTCTGGGAACAACAGAGATATCAAAAGCTTCAAATTCCTCAATGGAATCCCATACTAGATTACGATAATGCCTAAGTCTCTCGTTCTTTGTTTGATAGAGATTTCTTACTTGACATGCTATCAGCTCGGCATCACCTTGTGCATGAAGATTTTTTATACCTTTCTTCAATGCAACTTGCATTCCCAGCAATAGGGCTTCATACTCAGCAGTGTTATTGGTGTTATCAAACTGCAGCTTGAAGGAGAAAGGGAAAAACTTTCCTGATGGTGAAATGAAAACCATTCCTGCTCCAGAACCGGTAGAAGAGTAGCTACCATCAAACTCGAGCAACCAGACATCGTTGGAATCACCAACTGGAACAGTGTTGAAGTCCAAAACTTCATTATCTAATGAAGATTCATGGTCAGAGATGGACAAAGGTTGGCAAATGAAGTTTTGTCTCTTAAGAAGCAAGTGTCAAACAACAACAATGGTAACAACTACAAGGACGTCCCTAGGAGGACTTTCCCTAACTATGCTGGCAACAAAAATCAGAACCGTCTCCCAGCACCTCCAGGAAGACTTGCTCTTGAAGCCCCGCCTGCTAACAATGCGGCCGGGTACTATGAGACTGAACAAGACGAATATGCTCAACTCGAATATCCTGAAGAAGAAAATGTCGATCTCTTCCAAGAAGAATAAATTGAATCGGCTGGCGACTCCAAGATTAGCTATTTGCAGATGATGGAAGAAGAAGAAGAAGAAGACGACTTGGTGACTGACGCTTACGCTATTTTTACGCGGCATCAACAAAATCAACTTGACAAAGCGCAAGCTGTTGTTGTTCCAGAAAAGGAGAATCCGCCAGTAATGATGGCCAAAAGAGGATCTCCCCTCCCTTGGCAACCTAAGAAAGCAGCAAATCCACAAGTAAGTACACCTCGTTCCCCTTCGTCAACTCCCATTATTCCTAAAGCTATTCCTCCCGTTCCAAAGACCAGTGTGCCTTTTGTGAAACCAATTAGCGAAGTTACGACTTCCAACCTACAAAGCTCTTTCCAAGCTTTCGACATTATTGACCATGCCAAGAAAACCAAGGTTCAAATGTCCGAGGCTGAATACCTCAAAGCCAACCCCGACCAATTTGACAGGCCTGTCAAGTTCGTAAATGATAAAAAGATCTCCCCAAGTCAGGATACTCCTCCTGACATCCCAGTTACTCCTAAACCCAAAGTATCACAAAATAACCTCGTATCCAATCCTCCAACTGCTTCTGGACGCATTGATCCATTTTTCATCTCCTTACTTGTAAATGGTTTCAAGCTGAGTAACTGTGTCATAGACTCTGGTGCGTTTGACAATGTGATGCCTGCCAAGGTAGCTACTGCGTTAGGCCTTGAGATGACCAAAACCTTCAGCCGTTGTTTTTCCATGGAGAATAAACAAGTGCCATTGATCGGTCAGATCAAAGATGCACAATATGCATTCGCCGCATACCCAGAGAAGAAAATAAAGATGACGGTCCTTGTGGCCGATGTACCAGCTTCCTACGGTATCCTCCTCGGACGCAATTTCTACAAGGATGTTGGAGGAGAACTAAGTATGGATATGTCCGAAGCAAGAATACAAGTAAAAGGTGTGATGCAAAAGCTGATTCCTGAAAAGGAATCAAAATTCTCAGTTGTTGAGTCAGATGATCCCAGAGCTCAGATTTTGTTTGAATCATCAGGCGTGGGAACTTACTACCTATAGACAAATGAGGTAGGAGAATCCTCGACTCAAAATGAGTTAGAGAAAGATGATACTTCTTCAACTTCAGATGAAACATCATCAAGAGATTTGTCCATCTCTGACCATGGGATCTGTGAAATTTAAGCTGGCGATGGGGGTACTAACATTGGATGATGAAGAGCCTGAGGCTTGCATCCTCTTATTTCCATTAGTCCCCGTCCTGATTTCTCCAGCAAGGATCATGTCGTCTTCCAGACTTGTAGCCAATCGCTGGGCTGCTTCAACATTAACAAGATTTTCCCTACGTAAGTAGAAACTCACCTTAGGTAGTTGAGTGTTGATGAAGAAGCACTTCAGGTTATGATCTATTGGTTTTGCATCGATGGGGATCTGTGTCACCAACTTATTAAATTTTGCCACAAACTCGCGCATAGGCTCATGAGCCTCCTTACGCATAGTGGTGAGCTGTGCCAATAGAGCATGTGAATCTTCAGCAGGCTTAAATCTTTCTTCAAATTTAGTGCGAAGAGTGGCCCAATTGGTGACAGAGGCATTGGGAAGAGTAAAGAACCATTCGGCTGCAACCCCTTGAAGGGATTCAATGAACAATCTTATAGATACATCTTCGTGCTCAATGCCAAGAACGCCGCATACTATGTAGAATGCGGATATGTGCTCATCAGGGTGTTGTTTGCCATCACCTTGAAATTTCAGAAGATGCTTCCTGGATACACGAGGAAGTTCATGTAAAGGTGGAGTCAAACGGAGGGGACCAAAAGCATTTCCCCATGGTCCTGCAGGTGGTGCAGCCATGACTGGTTGCACAACAGGTACTTAAATAGAACGTCTGTGATAAACTAACCAAACACTTGGGATCAGAGATCTTTGGCTACGTGGAGGGAAGCTTATAGCTCATTGCAGTGGTGACCTTGCTCGTGGAAGAGTAAATGGAAAGTCACGTCGCAACAACTCTTCAAAGAGTGGATTTGTTATTCCTTGAGCCCTCAATCCTCTTGTATATATTCGGTCCGCCAGAATGTAGATCTGAATACAAAGGGTGTTACAGAGTTAACAATATACAAAAGAACAGCAAGAAAAAGGATACTTATCTACTTCAATCAGAAGCGTGAGGCTCAAATTGCGTATGTCGTTTCCCTAGTAGAGTCGCCAAAAAACTGTTCGGTGAAAATTATGTAATCAGCTTTTTGATAGATTACACAACTTGGACTTCAGCCACAGCTATGTGAGATGTGAATCTCTCCTCTCGGAAAGGGGAGGCGCCATTCTTACTGCTAACAGAAGCAATAGTAAATCAAACAAGTAATTACAAAATGTACACAAAATTCACGGAGTGGGGGGGTGTGTTACATTCATCCTTCTCTCTTTTTTTAGAGAAGATGTTTACAATGCTTCACCGTTGGAAGTTCATAATTCTTAATAACCTAAAACTAACAACCAGCAGTAATACCAATATCTCTATCTCGTCAAAGCAAAGCCTAGAGATACTAGAAGTAATTAATAACAAACAAATAAAGTAAAAAGGGAAAGCTCACGAAGGCACAAAGTCGTTTCGTAGCTTTATCAATGTTGGATCTGTGCAAATGTACAGTTTTCTACGTTAGAAGCACAAAGTCTTCTTAGACGCAACAATTCTTCGAACAGCATGAATGATTACAAGCACAAAGTCTTGTAGATCATCCAACAAAAGTATCCAATAGCACGAACGATTACAAGCACAAAGTCTTGTAGATCCTTCGACAAGAGTATCCAAGAGTATGAATAATTACAAGCACAAAGTCTTGTAGATCACTCAACCAGAACATGCAAGAGCATGAATGATTACAAGCACAAAGTCTTGTAGATCATTCAACCAAATGATAAACAGAAATAAAAATGTAATCTAAATAATAAATGTAACACAAAGTTTACATAAACTACTTAGAGTCCTTCAGATTCTTCAAACTAATCACTACCAAATAAGATCAACTCACAAAAGTATCAAATCCAACGCAAAGTTTGGCTTGCAATCCTTTTCTTTATTAATCGAATCTCATTCACAAAGCATGAACGCAAAGTTTCACAAATTTGCTTCAAAAAGGGCAGCACTTCGTTGCAAAACACTAAAGGATAATTTACAATGAAAATCCCTCACATTATATAGAAAGAGGGATGAGCAAAAGAAGGAAAGAGATTGAGAAAATCAGGGAAAGTTAGGTGAGCAATTTTAGGAGATCTCACCTAACTTTGACCAAATTCAAAGTGTAATTTGTTTTGAAAATATTACATCTTTGGACTTGGTGTAATTACAATTTACAAAATGACATTCGAAAATGTTGAGAAATATTTACAAGATGCATAATGGGATGCACCGGAAATGTCTAACACTGGAGAATAGGGGGCCGCTTCACGTTTCTTTGCATTGGGCGCGGAAGTCTTCAAATTTCCTCCTAGTCTCCTGCACGAACTTCTCATCTGGACCAACGGTGTAATCCACAATGGTGTGAATTCTCGTGATCGATCTCATGGCAGATGAGTGAACCTTCTTGCACCTGTCAAGATGCGTCTTCAGGTTGTCCAATGTGAGCCTTGTATCACAAATGATATTCAGCGAAGCTTCTGAGAAGTTTGAACTGTCAATCAAATTCATGATGGCTTCCTTGAAGATCAGGGATATTTCTGTGGCTGGCAGGAAGATACGATTTTCCTCAAGAAGTTGACCAGGCAACTCTCTGATACTTTTGTCAAGAATGGTGTGATGCCCGCCGACATCTTCCTATATTTGGTGAAGATCTTCTATGAGACATTGAACCACTTGAATTCTGTGTTTCAGTGATTCTCTTACCTCTACAAACTTTTCTTTGTCAGGAATTACCCCAACCTCTACCAATTTGCTGAGCTTTACCTGTTTCATTTCCGACCATGACAACAGGCATTTTTCCATGTCTCTGCGCTCCTGGGAAAGTAAACTCTTTTCTTTATCAAGCTCTATGGTGAGCTTGGCCAACATGGTAGTTTTCTCATCCGCAGCCAAAATGATCTGAGATCCGTGTTCGATGATCTTTTCAACAAAATCATATAACACCCTGCCTTTGGAGGCAAATTTCTCAGCTTTCTTGACAGCTGGGTCTTCAATTTCATTTTTACTTCAATCACAAGCCGTTGTGCATTACTTGGAGAACCGGAAAGTCTCTTTACAATAGTGGCATAATGCTCTGCCCTCTGTTTGTACATGTTACGAGCTTGCTCTACTTTATCCAGCCTTCCTGCCAAGATATCTAAAGTGACTTGCGCATCGGCTTTTGCACTTTCATTGGTAACCTTGCCAAGCTGGATCTTTGTTACTGTGTAGTCCTCCATATTGACATCACTCTTTGATCTCGGGTGGTATGCCGGCCTGTATACTTGTACGCACTTATCAACGTCTCAAATGAGTTATGCTCTTTGCCTTTTTCTTCCCTTTGGCTTTTGGAAGAACTATCTCTTCGAGGTCGAGCTCCTCTGGAGAAATCATTTTCTTTTTGCGCTTCGACACTTGAGATATTAGCCAAGGAGGAAGAAAAGAAGTGTGAACTTATAGATCTACTGTCAATTCAGTCGCCATTGCCACTTCTGAAGTTATTGTCACATCTGAACTCACCATTGGTATCGTGACAATTGGAGAAGTATTTTTCATCATTGCTCCTGTAGTTGACACATTGAGTTGATCACGCATCGACTCATTCATGAAATGATTGAATTTGTTTTCAGAAGTGATATCATACGTTGGCGAAGACAAGCTAGGAATGGACGATGGAGGGCTTGACAGTATATCAACCGTATGGATGCTTGTCACTGAAGGAGTATCAAGCTGGGTTGATGCTGCAGGGATAGGGGATATCTCAGCTGCAGGAATGCATGTGGTAGGAATAGGTGACGAGGGAACAGGAGGTGGAGGAGTTCTTGAATCAAGAGGGGTATGAGGAATGTTTGAAGTCACGGGTGATGATGTTCTAGGAATTTCCTCAACTACATTCTCAGGAGGAGAAGTAGTTATTTCTTGATCATGCCCGGGTTCCTGTTGATCACCCTCTTGTCTCTCCGATTTTGGCTCACCTTCAAAGTCACCTTCAGATCCTTCTTCAGAATCTTCATCAGACTCTTGCCTGCTTTCAGAAACCTCTTCGGCATCAGAGTCTGCTTCTGTTGAATCTTCATCTTCAGCGGATTGGTCGCTTGAAGTTCCTTCTTCATCAAAATCTATCTCCTCTAGAATAGACTTTTTACCCTTAGAACGAGATGGACGAGATTCCGTGATTTTTGTCTCTTGGACAACTTGGGTATCTTTCTTACCAATAGTGAACTTGATCCTAGGACCTCTTCGCGAAGAAGTGGGAACGGTTGCTGATTTGTTTTTGTCGCGGAGTTCTTGCTGTTGGCGAGCTTCTACTTCGGACTCCTCTCCTTCTGAGTCTGTTCTGAAACTTTTCAATGCATAACCATGTTTATGTAACCATTCTTCTATGTTGGCTAGGATTGGCCTCAGCCTTTCTCTCATGCTGGTAACTTCTTTCCTAGACCATTGTATTGCAGGTAACGGCCTTTTAGCAATGCCTTGCTCATCATAAACAACGTTCATGATATCACCTGGATCCTCAAAATCCTCTGGTAGATCAGCAATACCAAGATCTTTGATTTGTTGAACTGTTAATCTGCAATAGTCCATTTTGCGAATGGCTTCTTCATCTCTGCAATCTGCCCATATGTCTTCAAAACGGTACCTGTGTTGGTGACCTTTTTGCAACTTTTTTCTGACATCTCGGTAGTTGAAATCAAACCTATACCTGTAGGTTTTGATGGTCATGATCTGCATTTCAGCATAGACAGACTTCGCTTTTTGCACAGTTTGGATAGTATATCGGCCGATGGTCAGTGGGAACTTGAACCCACGCTTGTGGTTGCTTCTTCGTTCTTTCTACACTGACATCAACTGTCTGCATGTTTCCATGAGAATCCACTTATCCGAAGGATAACGTGGTAGCATGTAGGGACAACCAGTGTAGCAGCCTACTCTCAAGTAAGTAAATGTTGGGAATTGGAGAAAAATGCATCCAACTTTACTTACCACCTTATAAGCCTCATCAGATACTCTTCTTCTTTCCAAAGCTGGGTCAAAGTTGAAGAGTAAAGGCGCAAAGAAAGCATCAGTGACCCGTCTGAAATGATGAAAGCTCTCCTTTAGCTCCAATTGATAGAAATATTTGTGCACAGGCACCATCATCCGATTCCCTTTTGTAGATAGACCTAGGAATTGTCTCATCATAGATGCTGCGTACACCAGGTAAGAAGTCATGTAGAACTTCAATGTAGAAGGAGCATTGATCAACTGCTCGTGTATCTCATCACTGATTTGTTTTCCCCAGTCAATATGCACCTTCTGCCTTCTTATGATCTTGATGTATTCATACATCCAGTTGTGAAAGGTGGATGATTCCGGCAAGCCCTTCACTCTGCTTAGAAACGTGATCATATCCTTGACGTCATCTTTGAAGTCACTTCTCAGGAGTCCTTTCGGCCATCTGGAAACAGATGATCTAGGCTTCTTGAGCCATTGAGTGTTTATCAACTGTTTAGCCTTATTAGGATCAGCATCAAAGATCTCATGTGCTTTTGATATAGAGATGTCAATGTATTTCTCCATATGAGGGACCTTGAAAACAATGTCAAAGAAATCGGGGTCGAGTCTCAGAATCTCGTGCCTGGAAGAGTCGATCACACTTCTGCTTTCTCTGATGTAATGAGATGCAACTTGAAGAACAAACTCGGTATTGTGCGCAGCTGTAGGGAACATCGCCACCAAGTGGAGGTTGCTATGTACGATCGCTCTCATTGAATCAGGAAGAGGCTTCGTCTCTGTTAGCTTTGCGAAGTCAACCAAGTCTTGATGACCAACTTCTGTATCTTTTATCTCTTCGACTTTGGAAAGCACCATAGTTGGCAGGTAGACGCCTTGATATTTGTATTTCATCTTGCTTTCTGCTTTCAAAGAAGGAGGCTTAGTAGCAGTCATCAAAAAGAACTGGAACTCTGATCACTCTTGATTTGACGATCTTTGAAAGTAGACTGCAATCCGTTTAGTCAGAACAAACATCAATTGTTAGAAAACATGGGAAAGCGCGAAATGAGCACAAGGATGAGAAATCATGAAGCGGATGATGAGGCACGCAAAACGATGCACAAATGCGGAAAAATGAGGCTTAGGAGTGCACTGGTCAAAAATGAAGCTTATCTGGGAAGGATTGAAGAAAGCCTGAAAAAAGTGTAAGGGCGCTAAAATTTAGCGCCCTTACATCTCAGAAAAATTGCCTTTTGATGCAAGGGCGCTAAATTTTAGCGCCCTTACATCTTACAGTGTTAGGAAAAAATCATCTTCTCAAAATGTCCTAGCGCCAAAATTCAGCGCTTCTGCTTTTTCTTGACAATTTTGAGATGCAGATGCAAGAGGGAATGGCAAGAGCGCTCATGCTTGGCAAAGGCAATTTTGTTGAATCATGAAAGCTTTTGAACTTGTTTCCATCCTATTACATACGCATTCAAAGGTTAAAGGAATTCTCTTTCACAATGATAGATCTTTTCAATGTTCACCAAAACGCATAAAGAGAGAGACAAAGAGATTTCAACACAAACACATTGGATAGATACAAGTTCTCAAAGAACGTCGAGCATAGAGGAGAATGGGGAAAGAAACGCGCTGGGTTAGAAAAGAAAAGAATGCGTAGGGAAAGAAAACGAAAAATGGAGGAGAGAAAAACGCATTCAAAATAATGAGTGAGGGTTCCATTGCGTGAGGAGAAGAAAAACGCAAATGGAGAAGAGAGGACACGAAGAGAAACAGAAGAAACAAAAACAAAAACGCGAATGAAGAGAAGAAAAGGAAACAAAAACGTGTGTTAATCTTGAACACATACAAATGAAAGAAGAAAAACGGCAAAGCAAAACGACTTACCAGAACCAAAACGTGAAGCTTGCTGAAGAAAGAATGGCGAAAATCTTCAAAAACGTGATTTACAGTTGAGAAGCAAACTTGCACAGCAAGAGGAATAAAAGAACATGAAAATATAAAAAACTAAAATGGCGAATTCATTCACTTAAGTGAAAATGAAAATTAAAAACCTAACTCAAGTCGAGCAATAAATTTAGGCACAAAAAGTGGCACGATTGACGAAAAACGCGAAAACATGAAGAAACGTGCCAGAACCATGAAAAAGTTTAAGTGGCGAAGGAAAATGTAATGGCGCTAAAATTTAGCACTACTACATTTTTTGGCAATTTCACTGCATGCAGGGGCACTAAATTTTAGCGCCCTTGCATTTCCCAGACTTAGCCAATTTTGGCTTCAGGGCAGGAGCGCACTTTTTCAGTGCCACTGCATTTTTCGCAATTTGCTAAGTATGAACAGTGAAACTTCGCGAAAGATCTCGTTTCGAAGGTCTTTGCGAGGCAAACATGGGGGAATGCTCAAATTGACTATTCGAGGCTTAGGAATGCATTTCGAGGTGGCTTGAAAATCACTTCGTTATGCGTGCTTGAACTTCACGAATCCTAAGAAACAGACAAGTTTCGTAGGGGGGTTATCCGTGGAACGAGCGCTACTAGATTTCGTGATAACAGATGGGATGCCAACCAAGGATAGTAGCCTTCTTTTTACCTTTGGGAAGAAGCTTGATTATGCCACCATTAATTGTTGGGCTTAAAGATCCTTTCTCAAATGCCTCTAGATATAAGTAGTAAAATTCTTCCTTATTCTCATGCCACATAGCCCAATAAAACTCCATAGGGAGCCCATCACTAGTTGGACTCTTATATGGGGCCAAGAAAAAAGGGCATTTTCTAACTCTTCAAGAGAAAGAGTTTTATCAAGATATCGACTATAATCAACATCAATTCAGTTAGGTGTGTAACCTTTAACTATATCCTCAAGGGCATTTTGAATATCCTTCCATTGATCATCTTTGAAAAGAGCTTCATAAAACTGCTTGAATAAATTGTGTATTTCAACAAGATCAAAATGGAGAGTGTCAAATTCATCTCTTATAGCACCAATTCTTTCTTTTTTGTGTTTGTAATTGAGATAATTAAAAAAAAAAATTAGTGCCTTTGTTTCCTTCTTTTATCTAGTGAAGCCTAGATCTAATTTTAGCCCCCTATCCTTTGCAATTATCTATTTTGCGAAGGAGTTTCAGTAGCAGCAATGGAATTCCTTACATTTTCATTTCCAAGCCATTTTTTTTTTCAAGAGTGAAGAAAATTAGTGCATCTTGTAATGGCAACACACCAACAATCAATCCAAGAACCTCCTTCATAAGGTTTAGGAAGAGAGTTCCAAATCCCCTCTAAAGCAACCAAATAGGTAGGATTTTTTAAATGAGAAACATTAAGCTTAAATGGGAGAGAACTATCAATCATTGAGTTTTGGGCTAGGCAAATGTTGCAAACAATGGGATAGTGATCTGAAAGGGTAAAAGAATAATCCACCTAAACATGCAGCCCCAAGGGATCAAGGACAAAAGAAAGACTAAGAGAAACATAAAATTTGTAGCCTGCTTAATTTTCTATCCCCTCCCATTCTATAGTTGGACTATGTATACCAGTTTTTAGAATGGCTAGTAAATTTATCATGAATAGGATCAACCACCTCTAAGGAATTATGACAGAACAACCAGCTATCAAATTCATCTCTACTAAGATTTATTGATTTATTCTAGCTGCGATCTTGAAGATGTTCAACCATGTTAAAGTCAACACCTAATATCCAATCTGCATTGGGTAAATTGTTGGCCATCTAGTCCCAAAGTTGGATTCACTCTTTAGAGTAGTTGAGAGCATATATAGAACAAAATCCAATAAGTTGACCATTGATGATGGTAAGAACCCAAACACAACTGTGGGAAGGGTCTTCACCCTTATTAATGACAAACTTTGAGATCCATGTGATGAAATTCCAATAATAGCACCGCCTTTTCCATCTAGATGGGATGTATGCAAAAAGAAGGCATCTTTCCAAACATTGTGTAAAGAAGCCTCAAGTCTAGTGCTACTGAGTTTGACTTCTTGGAGAAATAAAACATCAGGCTTCCATTTTGTAAGTCCTTAACTTTGTATTTGCAATGAGGGAGAGATATTCCTCTGACATTCCATGAGAGAAGTTTAAAATTCATGATGAAGATTAGAGGAATCCTCACCCTGAACCAACACGTTGAAGTTGTTGTCAAGAGACAGCTCATGTTCCTTGCATTGACGATCTTTGGAGGTAGCAGAAGGAGATCTGGATCTATGATGAGCATGAGGAGTATCGTTAGCACATGGTTGAGGAGTGTTTGGGGGAAGAGGAATGACATGAAGGAGAAGAAGATTCATGAGCAAATTGCTTAGGAGAAGAAGGAGAAGAAGGGGAAGAGACTTCATGAGGAGATGGGTGAGAGATGGGAATAGGGGAAGGGACCAGTGGTTCTTTTCTCTTCCTAACCAATCTCCATCCATCAGACATAACAATATCTTTATAAGAAGGGGGAGATTCACCAAAAGCATCAAAAGAAGTACTAAGATTAGGAGGAATATAATCGGTGATAGGTGTAGGAGGGATGGACTGATGACAAGGAGAAGTCTGAGGTGGCTAAACTAGTTTGTTCTTTCTGATAGGACACTCACGAATCAGATGGCCTTCCTTTCAATAGTAGAAACAAGCATTTGGCTTATTCAGATACACTATAGGCTAGTCTAGTTCAAAACTTGGGCCAATGAGCTTAATGTTTTCAGGTAATGGGTTATTCAAGTCGACTTCCACACAGGCTCTTGGATGAACCCTTAAACTTGCAAACTTATCAGCATTATGCTTGCACTAGATGACTCTACCTAGTTGAACCACAATGTCTTTTAAGAAGGGTCTAAATGCCAAATTAAGGGAAACTCAATCCACATCAAAAAATGTGAGAGGGAGGGCCCTTCAAGGTGAAAATTAAAACTCCATGCTTGCAAGTAACAAATTTTTTCGCAAATAACCCAGGTGTCGTATTGTAAAATGGCTTGGGCATGGTCTGCAAATCTAAACATGCAGGAAACAAAACCTTTGCCTAGGCCTCTTAGTGATTCTATCTCCCAACCTTGATTTTCCCAATTTAAACGAGTCCATTTGTAAAATTCTGCCTCATAAGGGATGCCTTTAATAAAAAATAAGATAACATTTCTATTTTGACATTCACCAATAACTTCAGTAGTGTCATCGAGAAGTTGAACTTCTAAAGTTTTACCCAATTTGGCAACTTGTTGATCTTTTGGTAATGAATCCTCCATTTCTTTGTTCATTTTCGCATCCTTAGCAGAATTTCATTTATCTATTCTTGCGTGTTCTGTTGTGTCATTATCCTCCTGCATGTGCTCCTTTTCTGCCATGAAATCTAATGAATCAGGATAATTATTACCCCCCACCAGCCTGGCCACCATTTTTAAATGCATAAAAGTTTTTGCAGCAAAGAAACAGTAGCTTCAATGCATTATTTGGCCTTCACTGATGCTTCAGCGCAAGGTTTGTTCATCAATAGCCAAAAAAAACCTTTGAAACGAAAACTGAGAACAAGTCGACCCCTTGCCTTATTGAAGCAAGATTCCTCCTCACAGCTACATCAATGAAAATGGCCTCGGATTGATTGTAGCATGGTTGCATAAAACTTAGGGTTTCATTGCTTCTCTTCAATAAGAGTATATCTACATGGCAAGTATCCCAATATATATAAAATAAATAAAATTATAAAAAAACAAAGGAGGCATGGTTATGTATGTTTGGTAGTGGTCACTATGTAACATTAAAATAATTTAAATGGAGGAGATGTTCAATTAACATCATGAGTATCATTCAATGCATAAAAAATAATAATAATTAAAAGTTTGAATTCACTCCACCGTCCCCCACCATCCCACCACCCTCCCCTCATGTGACTTAACATGGTAATTAGGAATATAAAAAGGCAAGAATGTAAATAGTCGCATTAATATTTTATCAAAAGAATATAAGGGTTTAAATAATAGGCATAATTTTGGAGCATCTTTTTTTAAATAGAGATGTATTATTTAACATTAATTTTATTTGATTGAAAGGAAAATGTTAATGTATTTGTCCAAAAGGATAAAGATTTAAATTATTTTATTTAAATTAAAAGTTATAAATTTAAGTTATGAAATTTATTAAGGTTAATTTGTTAAGTGTATTTAATCTATTAGTTATCAAATTAGGATCACAATGTTACTAAAAGTTAGAAGTTTGTTTATTGGTAATTTTAAATTTAAATTATATTTAATTTTATTTCATTTGATAGAGATATAAAATTTGAAATGTTAGTCACTTTAACATATAGAGGTTTGAAATTTTAATATAGTCTCTTATTTATAAAAGTGAGGACTTAGAAGAGAATAAGAGTGATAACTTATTCTATTATTAAGTAGGGATTTATCACTTTGAATGTTGTTTTAATCCAATTAAAAGTGAAAATAAAATGTCTTAATGAGGGGTTTTAAACATAAAGCAATCAATTTAGTTTGAGCTAACTTCAAAACCATACAACATTTGCACTCGAATCTCAAGAACCTAGGGAGTAGTCATCATCAACCTTAGCCAACCTAATTTTAAGGTTATTTGAATTGAGCATAATATTATTACTTATGTGGGGTTTTGGTTTGGGAACTAATGCAATATCTAAATATTAAGTTGAAGGTTTAATCCTTGTGGGTGAATCCATATTTTCTTAAGTATAGTATAAATGTAACAATCATGGGATGGTCTTTCTATTGAGGTAACTTTTGTATAGTCACCTTTTCCCAATTAGGATAGTCATCATTGAGGGGTGTGTGAGAATGATTTCAGACACCCATGCTCTTCTTTTAAAAAATATATATATATTTATTCACGTTCCTTGCTATCGGGCAACGTGCTAGTGATGGCGTTGCATAAGAAACGTCACCCAATGTGCATGTTACTCTACAATGTCGAGCTTGGTAGATGTGGGCTGAAATAAGTGTAAGGGACTAAGTATTGTATTTCTAATATGTTTGATTTATTTTAGATAAGACTCATTAGTGTCTCCAACCATAAAGAGTAAGAAATTTAATATCATTATTGACCATAAAAGTAAGGGCTCAATCAAGATCATCCATGGGAACTAATTGGTAGAAACATTATTGATAACGCTATCTCTTCAAAATATTGTGAGATACTAAAGTTGAACATCTATAAAACTTGACTAAAGGAGAGTGTCGATGGGAACCTATAGTTAAATTTGAAATATGAGTTATCCATCTTCAGTGGAACATCATTAACTAATGTTAATCTATAAATGTGTTACATAAGGGTGGCATGATATGTATGATGTTAGGTTGTGAACCTAGGTTTCAAAAAAAAGTTTGGAGCATTTGTGGTAGAACCACATTAAAATAAAATATGGGCATGACACAAATGCCAAGATCTACCCCATAGCAAAATGGACCAATTGTTCATCAATGGCACAACATCAATAAATGTTTGGATCCACTAACTCAAATGGTTATGTGGGAATCTTATTTGCAGCCAACGGTGACTTGTGGGCACACTTATCTTTCCCTTTTTATATAAGGCAATCAACAAGAGAGGCTTGTTGCCTCTTACACCTGATAGTGGGATGCTCCACAATCCTCTTTATAACTATCAATTGCATATGTTAATATATACCCTAGGGTTGGGGTAGCCACACTAACTCAAAGAAACTCAAATTCTTTCCCCCATCCTTGTGTCTTGGATTTTGGCATTGCACTTGCTCTCCCTTATATGATTGTTGTACTGCAATCCCTTATAAGATCAAGGGATGATGCTCCATGACCAAACCTAATGTTTTTGTTAGAACAAGCAAAGTTTTCAGCATGAAGATCTCAACAGTATCGACAACATTTTGGTTGTGATCACAACCTTTGCACCATATGGAACACCATTATAGATAATGATCACTTTGAATAACACGCTTTTTTTTAAGTCTCTTCAAATTTTTGAGACAGTTTGATTATTTTATTTCTATCAGGCTCTAAATCTACGCCTCACATAATTACACACAGATCTTTTGTAGTTGCAAGTGAGTGTAAAGAGGTGTAGAGAAAGCCTATTAACCATTGTGGGGGAAGCTCTCATACAGATTTAAAGTTTATTTGTAATAATACATACACGATTTATTAATTACCTAATCCCATCATGGTATATCATTATAGATAACTGCCATCTTTGAGTAATATGCTTTATTTGATGTCCGTTTAAAATTTTGAGAAAGTTTGGTTCTTCTATTGCCCACAAGGCTCTTGCTGTTAACCTCACAGAATTATACATAACTATTCCATAGTAGCAAGGGAGAGTACAAAGAGGGGTAGAGAAAGCCTATTAACTATAGCAAATGAATAAGAAAGTTCTCTGACCGATTAAATGTTGATTTGTCATAAATTATACATAAATGATTTATTTATTAACTAATCCCATTGCATTGCTACCTCAGTTTGATTAGTGAATTTCATTGCACAACTACAATACTTAGTTAGCTAACCCCATCACTTATAATGATAACTAATTTCAAATTACGACATTCTTGAATAGATAATATTCTCTCGCACAACAATTTATTCTCATTCAGATTTAAAGTTGATTTGACTTACACAATTTATTAATTACCTCATCCCACGTGGCACATCATTACAGAAGATTGTCACCTTTGGGTGATATGCTTTATTTGATGCCCGTTCAAATTTTGAGACAGTTTGATTCTTCTACTCCCGCGAGGCTCTAAACCTTCACCTCACAGAATTATACATAGATATTCCATGGTTGCAGGGGAGATAACAAAGAGGACTAGAAATAGAGGTTCCAACTCTTCACCTATTAGCTGTTACAAATGAATGAGAAAGCTCTCTAACTGATTTAACGTTGATTTGTAATAATGCATACATGATTTATTAATTAAAAATGGTATTGCACTACTACATCATTTTGATTAATGAATCCCATTCTAGAACTACAATGCTTAGATAGCTAATCCCATCACTTATAATGATAACTAATTTCACATTTTAACATCCTTACATAAATCATATTCTCACGCATATCAATTTATTTATAATTGAGTATAACTAAGGAACTTAAACTCCAATTTAATCATTTCTTTCTTTTATTCACTTCAGATTTTCTAGACTAGCACTAATTAACATTGTGATGGACCATCCCTGATGTGGTAAATGAAGCTTAGGCACACAACATTTGAAAAATCTGTTAATCAAATACTTGATCTCTTATTGTTGGGAATAGAATCTCCAAGGCTAAACAGAAGAGAATTTCCATCCGTTCAATTACTTGGGATAGCCATGCCTTTGATGATGGCACTCTTTCTTTACCTACAAATCTTTCTTATATGGATTTAGCACTGATTAATTTCTTAAGCATAGTTACACCACCCAAGGCAATGAGCAAGCCTAAAACTATGATTATGCTGTAGAAGAATGTATTTTCCTTGTATTTCTTAGTCCTGATTTTGCTGTAGGGAGTTTCTGTCCATAAAAGTTGATGTGCGGTCCTGTAAACAACACAACCAATATTAGATCACGTGAACAATGAATTGCTGCTTAAATATGAAAAGACAAACAGTAGTTTTTATACGAATTCCCAATACCAATGTGCCATAGTTGAGCAATGCCACTGGTGCAAGGGTTCGATGGCAATTAATGAGAATAAAATAGATTCTTATATCTCTTGAAGAGCTTTTCTTTCTTTTGATATCCAAAACTCATAAGAATTTAGCATCGTTTGATTTCCACTCGTAGCCCTTTGTTGGGGTGTTAAAATCTAACATTTCTGTGCTTGAACCCCAGCCAAAATTTTAATACTACTTCTTAAATGGGAATATGGATGTTGCATTGCTGTTACATTTATTATTTTCATGATAAGCTAATTTCCTCAACGTGCAATGAAACTGAGTTAAAAAAAAGTTTAAGCATTTTCTAATTCTCAGTGACTCATAATTAGAACAAAGGATGGTTTGAATGGCATGGAAACTAAAAATGAAATGAAAATTTACATATTGCTTCAATGTTCATAACAAGAACATATAAGTGAATGGACAATAACACAAGATGGTTACTAAGAATTACAAGTTGTTACTTTCCATTGTCTCTAACATTTACCTTCTTGCATGAAGCATGTCAATCAATCAGAAACTGTGTACATAGAAGGTTCACAACATCATGAAATAATACTGAAACAGTTTCCACAGATTCTGAATCCAAAATATCATGAGATTCTGAACCAGGAGTTGTTAAATGATGAAAAAGGCTAGTTCAATCTATGGATTATTCGTCTCTTTCTGATAATCTGAATTGTTCCTTGCATAAACTAGAAAATCCACAAAAGTACAGGTTCATGAGTAATAAATTCCACAAAACTGTACTATCAAAAGAAAAATTAACTTACGGTCCAAATACTTTAGGGAACCACTTATGGAGCGCACGGAGAAAAACTGATTGAATGATTCCCAATGTATTTCGGGGAAAAAGCAAGAAATTTGTATTCATCTCCACAATGGCATGAGCATCTAGAATTCGTCTCTTTGTAAATTCTGCAGTTGCTAAATGATAGGGGATGTTTTGTCTTCCATCTGCAATGGAACATATATGGGATCATTAACAATATCAGGCCATATTAGCAAGCTTCAAGCACTTGGCTGTGCTCTCCTAAAATTCACTAACTATTACTGCAGTAAGTTTAAATAGATACAAATTGAAGTGAAACAGGCAATCAATGAGAAATAACAGTTTATAGAACAAAGCAATCATAACATATCTATAATCTTTTGGCTAAAAGAGTAGATCAAAGAAAACATGACAATAAGAAAAGTGTAATAAGCCTTGAAGTTGGGTTTCCATTGAAAAACCATAAATAAATAAATTACAATTATCTTTTCAAAATCTATATACGCTCATGCACCCTTATCTACAATTCACAATACTAATGTATTAACCAATCATCCATAAGAATGATTCGTTATCTCCACAGCCTCCATAAATAAACATCCTGGAGACACCCGATTGCTATATTGTAGACACCATCTCTACTTAAGTTCCAATATCACGCAATCCATATAAGAACCTAGTACCTAAGAAACCCTGACATATTTCCTAAACAGTCCACATAAGCCTGTCACATATCTCAATAGTCCATCTGGATGCAGCCATGTTCTGCTACACAGGAAAAATGTCACTACTCTTCAGCTGAATCATTTTGACTTGGATTGGTTAAGTTGCACCCAGCAATTTCTTTCACGCTTGCTTCTTAAGTCTTAACACCTTCAGTAACAAAATTGGCCAGAAATGTCACCAAATTATTCAACACAGGGCTTTCTATTTGCTCAGTTTCTCTTAGCATACATGATTTTGCACCCTTCCTCATCCAAACTATACTATGAGGGACCTAAACACACTCTGGAGTGTGTTTTGCTAGAATCATTGCATAGACCATAATAAAGACAATGAATAAAACAATGCCATTACTTCCTCTGTTATGGTGTCTGTGAGTTGTGTTTAATTTTTAGACACGTTTCATGGTGTTTCTGGGGCATGGATGAGACAAAATACAAGACAGATATTTCTGGGATGGTAGGCAATGGATACCCTTTTTCGGAACTGCGATTTAACAAATAGGGAAAGTTCAAAAAGATAAAAGGAACTTTAAATTTTTAATATCATAAGACATTCATCATATTCATTATAAAACCATACTACATAAAATTCAAGTTTCATTGTAGTAGATAACTTTTTTGAGTCCGTATTTTAATATTTATGAGCACAGATAGTTTTACCATATTATCAATGGAGCTCTCAACTGTCTCAACATTTCTGAAACTAACATCTGAAGTATCTCGTTTCTGGGTGAGTGAATGAAGCCTTAGACTCTTGGGTATAGGATGCTGAATACCTTCAATGTCAACAATGATCATTGAGTTTCATTAATTTCAATTTTCTTCCTCGTTTCTGAAAAATTTGCTTCTCAAGGGTGGAGTTCGAGGTTCTTTTTGATTCTCAAAAATCTCTTATGAATCACCTCCCTCTATGAGTGCCTCATGAACTTGTTCATCCTTAGGTGCAATTTCCTCAATCTTTGGCACTGATTGCACCTCCTTTCTCTCTTCATCTCTTGGTTGCTCAATACAAGAAGCCCTGATCTCTTGATCGCATTTCAACTACATACTCATCTTTAACGTCTCAAGATTTCCAAAGCTTGTATCCTTTCAGACCATCATTGTAACTGATGAAGATACATTTCTCATCTTTGAAGTTCAACTTAAACCTCTTGTCTTTTGGAATATACACGTATGCATCACAACCAAATTTAAGAGGGATTCTCGCTTGTTCAAACCTCCTATGAGGCTTTATGAACAAGAGTAGATGTAAGAGATCAACTGATTCGATAACAAGTATCGTCTGCTTCTACCCATTTTCTCTAATCCAACACCATTGAGCATACTCCTAGCTTCTTATTATCAGTGTCCTATTCAAACTCTCTACAACTCCATTATACTAGGGAGTGTATGGATTTGTATTCTATTTGGCAATTCCATTGTCCTTATAATACATTTCTAACTTCACAAAATAAAATTCTTCACCGTTGTCCATTCTCATCAGTTTGATTTTTCTCTCTATCTAGTTCGTAATAAGTGTTTTGAACTCTGAAGTTTTTGAAGACCTCAGCTTTTTGTTTGAAAAAACACAACACATGTTTTTCCAGAGAAATAAGCAAATGAACGAAACATAGCACATGAATTTTGCTAAAGAATGCATATTCACAAGTCCAAACACATCAGTTTGAACCAAATGTAAAATTCCATTAGATCGAGTAGAGCCAAAGTAAAACTTAACATGATTTTTTTTTATATATGCAATGTTCACAAAAATCAAAATCCAAAGAACAATCAACAAGTTCCTTAGCATTCTCTTGGATTTCAAGGTCCATAGACTTCTCACTAATCCTATTATACCTAATCCAAAACTTGATTGAGATATATGAAACTTCTTCGTTATCAATAAACTGTCATTTGTGTGTCAAAATTGTGTTGTCGTAAAAATAGTCATTTTTTGGCCAAGTTGAAGTGTCATATCAAAATTCAAAAATGTAAAATTTTCCAAATATTTGTAATTTGTCCATCAATTGTAACTTAATTATTAATTAATAATATATTATTAACTATTGGTTAATAAGTTTAATCAAAATTACTATTAATTATTATTAGTATTATTAGTCTATTTTAATTTTAAATTATTAATTTTTGATTGATAATCATTTTTAATTAAACATAATTATTAATTATTGTTTTAAAAATTTAAAAACAAGAAAAACAAAAAATAAAAGAAAAATTTAAAAAAGGAGGTTTATAGAAAATACAGCCGCTGATTCCTTATAAAGCAGCTACAGAAAGCATAGAAAAGTCAGCTGTTAAAAAAGTCCAAGTCAAAAAAAAGAAAGGAAAGAAAAAAGTGCAGGTTTTTTTGCATTTATTAAAGGTGCAACAGATAAGGGAAAAATGTGCTTCATTGGAGGCTAAGTCACCAGGTTCGAATTCGAATTCAAGTTCGACAACATTGAAATTCGGATGAAGTTCGACAAGGAAAAAATTTGAAAAGTATAAAATTCGGATTAAATTTGCCTTATGTAATTTTATTTATTTTTAATAAATATAAGTAATATATCCATACAATAGTCTAAATAGTTTAACATTGATAAATAGATTTGAATCATTACAAAAAGATGACTCAATATGAACGTGCGTTTTATAGAAAAAAACTAAGTTGACAAGTTTGAATACATTGGTACATATAATTATATTTAATAATATAAGATATTATATTTAGTTTTATTATTGTGTGTGTGTGTATATATATATATATATTGTAAATTTAAAATTTATAATATATTATTTAAGTTTCAACAAATGTCAAATTTATTAGACTATTAATTATTAAAAATTATTTATTATAATTTGTATTTATATTATATAAATATTAATTATATTTAATAATATAAGATATTATATTTAGTTTTATTATTGTGTGTGTATATATATATTACAAATTTAAAATTTATAATATATTACAGTGTTCCACAGAAACGCGTTTCCCCCCAAATTGGGCGCATTTCAGAAACGGGGACGTCTCGGGGACGGGGGGACGGGTACTTGGCATTTCTCTCCGTCCTGCCACCGCCGCCGGTGCTCCGCCGGAGATGGGGAGACGCCTAGGCGTTTCTTGGGAGGCTGGGAGACGCCTAGCCGTCTCCTGTCATGAGCCGCGTCAATGGACACATAAAACTAAAAAATAAAATAAATCTTTAGTTTTTATTTGTTTTATTGTTGCCCTAATTTGGCGTGGGCCCCACCCCTTCCTCTAAAACAACACAAAACCTCTTAATTTGATCATTTCAACACATTTACAAAGACTGATTTTTTTTGCAGCCAGCTGAAGAAGAAGAAAAACAGTGAAGAAGTCTGATTGAAGGAGTGAAAATAAAGATTGCAAGTGTGATAGGAGTGAGAAGGAGCAAGAAGAAGAGGAGGAAGAGGATTCTACTTCATTTTGGAGAGATTTTTCAAGCACAAGGTAGGGTTTTTGAAGTTTTTTTCAAATTTCTTGTTGTTTTTGTTTTATTTTCTGAGTTTAAAACTTTAAACTTGTTTTTTTTTTTTTCTTATTCATCTCAAAGACTCAAAATCAGATTTGATGTTGAATCTTGAGAGCAAAATGATGAAGATGAATGAATCATTCATCATTTTTCCCTCAAGATTCAACATCAAATTTTTTATTTTAAAATTCTAATATTAAACAGCTTGATTTTTTTTCTTATTTATCTCAAAATCAGATTTGATGTTGAATCTTGAGGGAAAAATGGTGAATGATTCATTCATCTTCATCATTTTTCCCTCAAGATTCAACATCAAATTTTATTATTTGTTAATTTAATATTTTTATTTAAATTTTTAAATAATTTATAATATAAAATTAAAGTAGGCTGATTTTTAAATTATAAATTGTAAATTTTGTTTTCAAAATTAAAATTTCAAATTTGTTATTTCAATTTGTATTTCATTGTTTCAATTTGTTAAAGTAGGCTGATTTTATTTTAATTTTGTGAAATGCAGTCACTTTCACGATGAGCACCCAAGACATGAGTGGGGATGACATGGAAATCCATTCTCATAGTGAACATGATTCAGATTTTGAACCTGAGAATGAGGGGGATGACCATGGGGCTGATCCTGCAGCCCAATCTAGTTCCATGGCGAGTGCACCAGCTAGTACAGGTTGCCCTTCAGAAATTTTGGCAGAGTTTGCTAGGGGTCATTTTGATCCAAAGTCTCCTCTAAAACAGTTTGCTACAAGAATACAAGGCACATCAAGTTCAGGTGGGGGAACAAGGAAGTGGAAGTGCAACATTTGTGAGATGGAATGGTTTGGTAGCATCACTCGAGTGAATGCACACTTTCTTTTTTGGACAGGAAAAGGTGTGGAGCCTTGTAAGTTTTTGAAGGAGGCTCAAAATATAAAATATAGAATGGAGTTTAACAGGCTTTGGGGCATTCCAGAGGACACAAATATTTCAGTCCCTACTACTTTGACTGCTAGGGCAGCCCTTTAGCAAACCCATCATGCATCAGTGCCACATACTTTTCAGACGGGAGGAATGATGTTTGGATCTTCATACCATTCCACTTCTAGTGTCGCTAGGGGGACAGCCACAAGGAAACGCAAGTTGCAGACATCACAAAGTAACCCCATAGCTAATATGTTTAATGTGCAGCTGAGACATGAGATAGATGAATCCATTGGCAAGTTCTTCTTTGCCAATGGCATTCCATTTCATGTTACACAGTCTCCTTATTATAGGGAGATGATGGCTATGGTGGCGAAGGGAGGAACATCATATGTGCCACCAGGTGAGACGAAAATGAGGACCTCGATCTTGGATAAGTGCTATTCCAAGATCAATATTTTGATGGAGAAGATGAAGGCATGTTGGGTGGCATCTGGGTGCAGTATAGTTATGGATGGGTGGACGGACATTAGCCATCGTCCACTCATCAACATCATGGTCAGATGTGCAGAGGACCCATACTTCCTTAGAGCAGTTGATTGTACAGGGCATCGCAAAGATGCTGATTTTCAGTTTCATCTCCTCAGGGAGGCTATTGAGGAGGTTGGGCCACAAAATGTGGTCCAAGTAATCACAGATGCAGCCCATGTGTGTAGAGCAGTGTTGGCGTAACTAGCACCTCTGGAGTAAGAGTTGGTACGGACAGCTATGCACACTACGCAATGAGTGCTCTTCAAATTAGGAGGGGAAGCTCCCTCGTTGTGCTTGACAAAAATGCTTTGAAAAGGAAAGTAAACTAAAACCATTCCGCCTTCGTTCGCCTTGTCGCGCTTCAAACCGGAAGTACCGCAGTCCTCTTTACGCCAACAACCGCACCAGTTCATCAGCCGGTACCGTCCGTTGAAGTAGCGCATCGATCCGACGGCGATATCCTCACCCCATGCGCATCCATCAACCCACCCAAACGTTTGTTATCTACGCCCACCATTGCCGTTCAGCATACCTCAACCGAAATGCGCCGATTCATCAAAGCCCATTCCATGCTCAACGATTCGACCAACTGCTGTTAAATCTACCATCGCCACCGTTGTCCTTACCAATTCATCATCGGCTTTTAATGTAAAGTGAAAACGACAAAAAACGTATTATTAGTTGGCTACGGTAACGCGCCATTGAAGCGTATACTTCCAACGTTACGCCTGCTTCCGTTCAATGCTTAAACCCAAAACTGCTCCGGAAGCCGACCGCGCCTGCACGTTTTACTCTACGCAACCCTACGCCAACAACCGTTTATTTCAACCAAAATACAATGCAAGCTTAATACGCATCACCGCCCTCTGAGTTTAAAGCAAAGTTAACTGGACACTACCTTCCGTTAACTGGAAACCCCAACCCTAACTCCTGTGAAGATAATCCCAAGGAAGAGATAAGCATGTATGAAAACAAGTGAACTCAAGACTGAAAGTCGAGTTAACTGTTGCTCTTGACTCTAACCTCGAAACTAACTGCATATTCTAACTGACTAATCACTGGCCGCTATCTCGAGCAACTCAAACAATCTTGGAAATATCCTCTGGCATTTCATTGACTAGTAACTCTGGCGGCTCTGTAACTAAAGTGATGACCACTGTTTCTTTTGCAGCTTGACGCTTCTTACGTTTTTCTCAATGGAAAAGTGTTGCATGACGAAACTACGGAGTTTGACCACGAACACTCTGGTTGCGAGAAATACACAAGAACGCGGAATTCCAACGGTGTCCAACCCGCGTCTACGCTTGTCAAATTGTCTAAATCAACCCCCGGATGCACTTGATCTTCATTGTCAGCTGCTCTGATGAAAACATAAATTAAGACCGATTTGGTCTTGAATTCAGTCTAGTTGAACCGCCTTCTGAAAAACTTGCCCATTGACTGTGAACACAGCTATGTTCTGACAACTTTCTCCAGAAACCTAAAATGGCTCCTAGTGAGACTAAAAATAAACTGTCGGAGGATAATTTTCACCAAAAATTCTGAGACGTGGGTTTTGTCCGAAAAATGATTCTAAGACAACCCACAATGTCAGAATTGTGAAAACACGTCCTTTAGCTTGACATGCAAAGATTCTTTAGTCGAGAATTGCAGGGGTTTTTAGAGCTTTCCGGGGCAATTTTTCTTGAGAAAATCAAAAACATGGGTTTTGTGCACAACGGAATTCTGAACAAACCTAGATGATGCGATTTTCAAAAAGATGTGATTTTATCCCACATGCAAAGAAATCTTCGGAAAAAAAGCACAAAGCTTCAGAATGAAGGCTGCGGGGCAATTTTCTCGAAAAAAAACTAAGACATGGGTTTTGCTGCTGATGCTGAAATATGCGAACCCAAATGGTCAAATTCTGAATATTTTTCCGTTTTCTTTGACATGTGAAGAAAGTACCTAAGATGAGAAATAGAAGAAATAAGACAGAAGAAATAAGGTTTTATTTGCTCTGCTTCTATAGAATTCGCCTATCTCTGTTTTGGAATTCGATGAAACCTGCATGCAAACTGAAAACAAAGTCTGGAATATTCTTCTTCTGAACCAACTGAATCTGTTGCTATGAAGAACGCTGAAATCTGACACCTGTAACACCTTCAAATCGCTGCTCGCTCAAGAAGAATGTATTTCTCTAAGCTTGTGATGAGGAATAATGGACGCCTAAACTTGAATAAATAGAGTTTCATCACTAAAATTCATAAGAAATGCATGCAACCTTGAAAATTGCGCTTGGCTTGTGATTGGACCTCAATTTAGTTAACTGAAGACTAAAATGAGCTAAATAAAGCACCATGCTTTAGAACTAAAGTTGCCTTATTAAGACTTCAGTTGCAAAATTCACTTAAAGCATCATGCGAATTAAGCTTCAGTTGACAACTCTATATTAAGGTCGCCATACTTCACAACTCAAAATTCATGCTTTAAATCTTTAGTTAAAAATTTTAACTAAAGCGTCCATTTTGAAGACTGAAGTTAAAATACATAATGAAGTGTCAACTTCACAAAATCTTTAGAAAACTTCAACTAATGCGCCATGCATTCAAACTCAAGTTGATTTTCAAACATGCACTTCAGTTAAATGGACATGCAAACAAGTTAACTCAACATGCAAAGTCAGTTAACTGAACATGCAAACTAGTTAACTCGACATGAGAACTGAAAAAACACTAAACATGCCAAAATGTTAACTGGAGATGACAACCCAGAAATCGTTCAGTCTAATTGAAGTCAGAACTCAAGTTAGGGCGCACCAGTGAACTTCTTTCGAAAAATCAACTTTGACCTCTCTAGGCATTTTCCAGACTTAGCCAATTTTGATGAAAATTTGGATTTGAACCTCTTTCGGGACCTTTGTTCATCCCCTGACACTGGCTGACTGATTCCACCGATTGGCTGGCTGACAGATGCATCACAAAGTAGGACAAAAACTAATCAAAAGGTACCTTGAGACTGAACATCATAAAACTAAGATCTGAAGGGTCAAAAATCCAAGCATCCTTTTCAAAAGCTACTCTTTTTCTCAGACTTAGTCAAATTTACTCATCACCATCTCATACGAAGGGAAAAACAAATCCTTCATAACTTCTGATTAACCAAGTTTTAGGACTGGATCACAGGCTTACTGCAGAGCTGACCTCATTCCACATGACAGCTGCAAAGGCACATTTTTCCAGAAAACATCATCTAAGGGGTGAAAATCAAGGGCCCCTTTTTGAAAAGTTGCTCTTTTTTCACCAAACTTAGCCATTTCTGGAACTAACCAAAATAACACTAAAACTCCGACTGCAAGCTACTGAGTCATCTTCTGATCTGACGGAGACAGGCAACGGAAAGTTGAACGTAACACGGAGAAGCTAAATATCTGAGAACATCAAAAAGAAGGCATTAAAGGCTTCAAAAGCTCAGGCGCCTTTCTGAAAATGTGCTCTTTTGCTTTTTCCTTTGATATTTTGACCAAGATTTGACCCCATGTTTGACCTCTGGTTCAGGCACTTCTACAACTCAGATTCACCCACTGACGGATGCGTCGCGAAGCCTAAACAAATGTGAGATAAACACCTTGGGTGGCATTTAGTCAAAAACCTTCATTTGACACCTCAAAAAGATGGGCACCTTTCTCAAAAGCTGCTCTTTTTCTCAGTGTTAACCAATTTTATCGTTCCTCCCCTTTTGCACTATATCTTCCGTAACTTGCACGAAACAGGTCCGTTTGACAGGCTTGATAGCCCGTTGTGAAGCTAGCGTGATACCAAACAAATGTCTGCTGGAAGTGACAAACCCTAAAAACAGGATCTGAGCCCCTAAAAGATAGGGCGCCTTTTTCAAAATGTGCTCCCCTCTCCAGAGATAGAAAATTCTGATGATTTTCCTTCAGATTTTCACTTTTCTTGAATTTCTTCAATAACAGACTGACATTAAATTAACACAAACTCCATATTTAAAAAGTCCAAAAATGACCTTATGACATCACTTCAACAAGATTAAGACTCAATTAAGCAAAATGCCTTAGTGAAGCAAAAATTTTGGTTTGGGTACAACATTAGGCTCCGTCTGGTGACCATGTCGGATACTTACGGCATAGGAGATCCCTAGAATCTCAGTGTTTTCATAGACTAGTGACTTATAAGTTGGGTATATGGAGTCAGGACTTCCCTAATCACCTAAAACAAGACTACCCTAATCACTTAAAACACGACATAACATCACAGAACGGGGAAAAACAAAACGACATAACGATAAAGCATAAAAATTATTTACAAAAATTTACAAAGAGTCACTCCTCTCCCGGAGGATTGAAGTGTTTAAGATATTGCCCGCTATGAGGAAGCGGGAAGAGCCTTCCATCTTGATGTGAGAGAATATATGTATTTTCTCCTGCAGATTCATGAATCCGGAAGGGCCCTAACCACAAGGAATCAAATTTTCCATGCATTCCTTTAGGTTCGTGCCTTTTGTCCCACAAAAGGACTTGATCTCCGACTTCAAAGTCTCTGTGTCGAGCCTTCTTATCAAAAATCTTCTTCACTCTTTCTTGATGCTGAGTGATTTTATCAACAACCTCTATCCTTTCCTCTTGAAGTTTCATCAGGAGCAACATCCGCTTCTGAATAGGATCATTGAATTCTTCATCCTCCACTGCAGATGCTAGTTGTAAGACAGACAGCTCCAAGGTAATGGGCAGAATAGCTTTTGTACCATACAAAAGTATAAAAGGCGAGGTGCCAATAGCTCTTCTAGGAGTTATACGATCAGCCCAAAGAGCGTCATATAAATTGGTATGCCAAGTTCGCTGATTTGACTCAACCAACTTGCGTATAATTGTGACAATGTTCTTATTGGATGATTCGGCCTGTCCATTACCTTGAGGGTAATAATCTGACGAATGCGACAACATGATGCCGTGATCAAAACAAAAACTCAAAATTTTCTCTGACGAGAAACATGTTGCATTATCAATCACAATTTTCCGAGGCACTCCGAAGCGAGAAATGATATTTTCCTTGAGAAAGCTGCAAACCACTTCGGACATAGCTCGTTTAGTAGGAATCGCCTCAACCCATTTTGTAAAATAATTTGTCGCTGTAAGGACAAAAACATGCCCTTTACTGGAACTTGGATTGACAGGTCCTACAAAATCAATACCCTACTGCTGAAATGGAGCATCGATGACAACTGGCCTGAGTGGAAAAGATGCCAATTTCACTTTACCAGCAAACTGCTGACATAACTGACATTTGTACACCCAATCATATGCGTCACGGAACATAGTTGGCCAATAAAACTGTGCTCACAAAATCTTGAATGCAGTGACCCTCGATGAAAAGTGTCCTCCGCATGCCTGATTATGAAAAGCTTCTAACAATCTCCGTTGCCGATCCTTTCCGACACATAATAGAAAAGTTTCGTCAAGGCCACGCTTGTACAGAACGTTGTTAACAAGCATGAAATTTTGTGTTTTCAATTTCAGTGTTCTTTTCTGCTGTTTGTCCATGTGACGTGGACATTCTCCATACGTTAAATAATACCACAGAGGTGTGTACCATTCTTCCGCAGAATTAGCAAATAGGACCAAAGGAAGGTCCTCTTCAATTTCTTGCTCTGAACCAATTCCACCATTGCTCTGAAATTTGCAATCTCCATCTTCTGCCAATAAACGACAAAGACCTTGCCCGCAAACAAGCTTGGTCGGCTTAATTTCCAGATCATATTCCTGAACTCTCGCGATCCAATTCCCTCTTTTTGTGCCCATCTCTTGCTAGGTAAGCACACTTTTGACTGCTGGATCGGTGACATACACCGTTGTATGAGAATTCAAAAGATAAAACCTGAAATTCTTAACAGCTTTGACAACAGCATAAGCATTCTTCTCAATCTAGGAATAACGCATCTCAGCATCTTTAAAATTAGCACTCATAAAAGCAATAGGAGATTCTCCCTCCTCACTGAGCTTCTGTGTCAATATGGCAGACAATGAATGTTTTGACGCATAACAATAAAGGATAAAATCCTTCTGAAAGTTAGGCCGAACTACCACTGTGAAATATGCTAACCAATTTTTTCGATAATTTAACACAACATAACCAGCAATAGTTGATTGGATTAGCGTTAGCATCAAACTAAAAACTGAACTTGAATTGAAGAACTACTCAACGTCAAGAATGTGCACTCAAGATCCCACTGAGGGCGAGGTGCTAACATATGACGGAGTGTTAAAGATTGAAATTATGAAATGATAGGCGGATAACCAGCCATGAGAAACAGTTCCACACTACCACCAAACAGTGGGGGGAAAAGATTACAATAGAAAACAATTCATCCGCTGCGGCGGGCATCCACAGAACTGTGGGGATTCACCACTATGAGTGGGTATAAGATATTACAATCAATTTAACCACACTGGCGGTAAACCATCCAGGGGACTTATGTGAGAAGATACAGAAAGAAATTGCAGCAATTAAAACTGGAACAGTACTACTGTTTACAGTTTGTACAAATGAGAAATAAGCTGCAAATTACATAGGAAATACAATAATCTTCAAACACAAGATTAATAGATGTTTTTCAATGATTGTTTAACTCTCTAACAGCTGATAATGAATCAGAAATCAGAACTTCTACAATCTGATACAAAAACTGTAAACTGGAAATATCAATCTGCAACTATGAGAATCAATGAAATGTTCATAACTCACTCAATTCTCCTCCGAATGACGTGAAATAAGTTGCAAATACTCCCTAGAAGTCTGGCGCCCAAGATGCAATCCAGAAACAGCCACCAAAGTCTCCAGATTATTTGGCACGAATTCCAATGCACCTCTAGATGGTACGGCCTTCACCAAAAATCGATTTTGCAAGTAAAAATTAAATACTTGGAATTAAATTCCAATACTTTGTGGAAAGTGGCGCCTTCAGTCAACAAATGGATGGCCAAAGTACCCAGAACAAAATAAAATTCACTCCAAAAGATATGAACAAAACTCAGCTTCAGCTGTAGCAAAAACCAGGAACTCAAACTGTGAAAATACTCCAAAATTCATTAATCTTTGATGCTCAATCTGCTAGTCTGATGTTGAGAAGCAGCAATGTAGCCAACTAGGTGTTATATTGCAAACACGAAATTGGATGAAAGGCTAGGAGGTAGACATCCTCGAAGCAATATGTCAATTGTCATTTCGACAACATAACTTTAGCATAATTTTCATGGATGAAATGCTGGAGCAAGGACCTCCAATAAATAAGAGCTCACAAACTCTTCAAAAGCCTGAGAAGCAGACCAAAAGACATAGGAGACCCTTCAATTACCAAAAACCATTCAACTTCTCAAGGTGGCGTCCCAAAAGGCCTCAAATAAAAACACTTTATTCAAATAATATAAAAGTGGCGTCCACTTTCAAGATGAGGAAATATTTGAATAAAGAATAAATAAACTAATGATGAAGGCATACCCTTCATGGCCCCACATTAAAAACAACTTAAGTTATCTCCTTAGGCCAAGGTGGGTGTCAACAGTGAATTAAAACATAATGCCTTTAATTAAATAATTTTCGCCAAATAAAGCTTTCTGAAGACCAAGCCAAAATATAACAACTGCTCCAACTGCAAGGAACTAAGAATAGACAACTGCAACTGCCACAACTAGCATTTACTAAAAATAGTAAATAACATGAAATGCCACAAAACTCCAAGCCACGAAACCCTAATTTCACCTCATTCCAGTCTACGGGTTCCGGAATAGACTGATGAATTGCAATGCTGATCACTGATGAGAAGGGGACATTACACACTGGTGCATTAGCAATAGCTTCTTTGATTTTAGTAAAGGCCTGTTTTCCTTCATTCGTCCACACAAAAGTAGACGTCTTCTTCATCATTGCTGAAATCTCCTTCGTCAGCTCTGAGAAGTCAGGTACAAACCTTCGGATAAAGTTAACTTTACCAAAAAAGGAGTGCATCTGCATTTTGCTTGTAGGAAGAGATAGGTTTCTAATTGAATCCACCCGATTCGGATCTATTCTAGTACCTTCTTTGGAAACAACATGGCCAAGTAGCTTACCCTCCGTCACCACAAAGATTGTCTTCTTCGGATTCAAAGATATTTTATGATACCTGCATCTCTCGAACACTTTCACAAGATGTGAAAAGTGATCACTCCATTTATCTGAAAAAATGGTTAAGTCATCAAGGTAGACGACTATGATCTTATTCCTAAGATCCCCAAACGCCAAATCCATGGCTCTTTGAAAAGTAGCACCGGCGTTGATAAGGCCGAAAGGCATCCTTTCATAAGCAAACGTTCCCCACGGCGTGGTGAAAGCTGTCTTGATCTGATCCTCCTCAGCCACTGCAATTTGATTATAGCCAGAAAAACCATCAAGAAGAGATAGCATTTCTGATTCGGTAACTGTCTGCAATGTATGCTCCATGATAGGTAAGGGATAGTTGTCCTTTAAGGACGATTGATTCAAGTTCCTAAAATCAACGCAAATTCTGATTTCTCCATTCTTCTTGCGCACAGGAACAATATTTGACACCCAGGTGGAGTGATGAATGGGAAAAATTATCCTCGAGTCCACCATCTTCTGGATTTCCGCATAGATAGTATCTTGAATTCGCGGATTATAATGTCTTTGTTTCTGCCTGAAAGGCTTCACCTCAGACTTCAGCGGAATTGTGTGAGACAATTCAATGGGTGTGAATATCTTTAAATCTTCATATGACCAGGCAAAAACATCCTTGTACTGTTTGAACAAGGCGATAAACCTCTCAGTTTCTTCAGGTGTACAACACTTGCCCAAATTCACAAACCGAGGCTTGTCTTCAATACATATGTTAACTTGATTATATTATGATGAAGTATTCACCCCTGACCTTTTCTGATCTTGGATGTAACGATCATGCCTATCGAAAATATCCTCTAAGGATACAAAACCTTTAGGAATCTGATTTCCCTTCAACTGTATGATTCCCGATTCTATAACCTCAGATTCTTCAAAAATTGATTCTCTGTAAGGAGTTGAACTCCCTTCAAAGAACAATTCTTTGTAGTTGTTTCCCATGACGAGAAATTCTTCAATATCCTCATCGTCACTAAAGACTTGCCAGTTGTCCGAATTATCAGGAACAGCTGGTCTGTAAACTAACTCAATAGCAAATGAGTTCTGACGAAAGTCAGAGTTAGGCATAAAAAGAGTGGCTGAAACTGCAAGAGCATCAGCTTTGCTATTGTTCATTCTTAAAATATATTTGATGTTAAATGCATCAAACCAGTTGATTGCATTCCATACCCTCTGCCTAAAGTTTTGGAGACGATTCTTTCTTACTTGAAACTGCTCTCTGACCTGCTTAACGATCAGCTCTGCATCTCCTTCAACTTGAAGCAGCTTGATCCCCATATCCTTTGCGTTTTTGAGACCTAATAAAAGCGCCTCATATTCAACAGTATTATTAGTGCAATTGAATTGCAACCTATATCCAAAAGGATATAAATGACCTTCAAGAGAGATAATCACTACTCCTGCTCCGGAGCCTGAAGTCGAACAACTGCCATCAAACTGCATCGTCCACATCTTCGATTCTTCATTTGACAATTCTGTGGTAAGTGCAAAATTCTGACAATCTCCAGTCACTTCGGACACCATAGCATATGTGCCTGGACGCGTGTCTTGATACAACACTTGAGCATGTGGGTCCTGGGACTTCACCACTGTGAACTTTGATTTGGTTTCTGGTTCCAGCTTGAAAGTGCCTTTCTTCAATGGGATTGTCGCGAACGACCAATCCATCTGTATTTCTCCTCCAAGATCCTTGCAAAAACTTCTACTAAGCAACATCCCATAACTGGTAGGAATGTCAACCACTAGGATGGTCATCATGATCTTTTTCTCTGGACACGACGCTAGCCTTACTTGCGCATCTTTGAGTTGACCGACTAACAGCACCGGTTTGGACTCAAGTGAATAACACTTTTCCTGAGTCGAGGTGCATGAAAGTCCCAACCCGTTCATAATTTGTAAGGGCATAACGTTGTCCAAAGCTCCGCTGTCAATTATGCAATTGCTCAGCTTAAAACCTCCTATATATAAGGATATATAGAATGGCCTGGGCTTCTCTTCTGCAGGGACGGAGGATTGAAGCAATGTCGGCTGAACGACAGTCTTCTTTTTAAGAACATTCAAGATTCTATCCAGCTGCTCTGGATGATCTTGTAAATACTCCAGTTGAGATATTTGTACCTTCGTCTTCATCATGGAAGACACGATGTCAAAGCTTGCTGAAGACGTATCTAAAGCAGTTGGCAAGATGTTCTCTTGTGAAGGTTTAAGATTGGAAGTAGAAGCTACTTCCTTCGCTTTTGTATTCGAATTCCGCTTTTCCTCCTCCTCCTTCTGTGCTTTGAAATGCTGAGCACGTGTGAACACAGGTGAGGTGATATTCTCATGATTCACTGCAAGAGAAAAATGACGGGATTCTTCTTCTTCATTTACGGGTTCTCGATCAAAGTATCCCGTTGCGGAGTCGCCATCAAACTCGTCTGTCTGTCAAGAGACGACGTTTGAACTGGAAGGTATAAAGTCTGAACTAGGAGCAGAATCGGCAAATCCCATGAGCTAATTCATTCTCTGATTTTCCGGACAAGTAGCTCCGGTGTGTTCAACTGAATCATGGAACGTGCAAAAGATTGTAACTTTCTCAGCTTCATTATTCTGTCTTTGTTGTCCTTGCGGAAACTTTGACTTGAAATTATTGTACGGCTGGAAGTTATTTCTCCTTGGTTGGTACGGTTGTTGTGATTGAAAAGGTGGTGGTGCGGGCAAAGCTGGTTGCCCTTGAGAAGGTGACTGTCTCTTCAGTATTGTCACCTCATTTGCTACCTTCTGTAGCAATGGATCAGCCGACGCTTGCACGAGCGGCCTGATCGAATCATCTTTCATCTTGTCTGTCGTAATCATGTTATCTTCAAGCTTGATAGCTTCCTCCTAAAGGGGTTGTAGATCATCTTCTTCGCTTATCTTCAGGAAAAAGGCAATTTCTGACGGCAGAGCATTAATGAAAGAACTCATCAAAATCTCATCAGACGGATTCAAAGTGTGAGAAAGACGTGTAACAAGACGATTAAACCTTGCCACGAATTCCCTCATCAGTTCATGCTTTTCCATCTTTGAATTTGAGAGCTGTGCAAATAGTCTATGATTGTCCTCGGCAGGCTTGAATCTTGCCAAGAATTTCTCGCTCATGACGGCCCAACTGGTGATAATTCCTGGTTCAAGATTATTGAACCAGTCTGCTGCGTTGTTCTCAAGAGTTTCCACAAAAAGACGTACGGCAATGTCCTCATGCGCAACATGCAAAACGGAACAAGCCTCCGTGAATGCTGATAGATGTTCATCTAGATGTTTAGAACCATCGCCATGAAATCTCGGGAAAAACTTGCGTGAACCCTTGGGTAGTTCATGATGTCTTGGTAGAGCCAACGGTCCAATATTATAGCCCCAAGGCAAGGGGGCTAGACGTCTTGCGTTTCTTCCATTACAACCGTTGTCATTATTGCGATCATCATTGTTACGATCACCCATCTCTGCAGTTGGAGTGGGAATCTCTTCTTCAAAAATTTCTGATTCAAAAAATTGATCAGGAGCTTCTTCAAAAACAGGATCTGGCTGAATGGGAGGATTACCTCTCCTAATATAAACTCGGTACGCCAGGATGCTTAATTCCACGAGGGAGGTGGCAAAACTGGTCTACCTGCTACAAGATCTGCTTTCTCTTCTTCTTTGTCCAGAGTTGTAGCCGCGTTTCTCCATTGAGCGGTAGACGTATGATTTTCAAAAATAAACGTGCGCAAGCTACTAATAATACTTGACTGTTTTGCTTCGATGAAGACTAAATTCGGCTAGATAACAGGCGGAATTAATGCTGGTTGTTGTACTGGAGCAGTAGGGCGCCAAATAGTCATAACCGTGACATTAAGTTTTGAGGCCTCGTGCCCCACGGTGGGCGCCAGAAAACTATTGGCGTAACAACTAGCACCTCTAGAGTAAGAGTTGGTACGGACAACTATGCACACTACACAATGAGTGCTCTTCAAATTAGGAGGGGAAGCTCCCTCGTTGTGCTTAACAAAAATGCTTTGAAAAGGAAAGTAAACTAAACTATATCCTGTCTTTTTGTTTCAGCTGTAGAGGTACAAGGCTTTCTCGAAAACTGTATACGTTGCAGCTGAGTATTTTCTGGTTTCGCAAATTACTAACTACAACTAGGCTAATTACTTTAAAATCTATCCAGTTTCCTCAAAAAAACAGAGCATGAGGAAATGGAGCAAGGATGACTATCTGACGATAAACAAGTATAGATTCTCAACTTGAAGGCAAGGTGGCACATCTATCAGCTCAATCTAAACAAGTTTACTAACAAAACACCATACGATAAACGAGAACAGATTCTCAACTTGAAGGCAAGGTGGCACATCTATCAGCTCAATCTGGACAAGTTTATTCAACACAAAACAGATTTGATCTAACTATGGAAAGAATTCACCATCACAATTGCATGAAACCCTATGTGGCATAACAATTCATCATAATAGCAAAAACACATGAACAGATACAAAACAAGCAATATTGAAGGCAAGGTAGGCACAGCATATATTTCTCTCTCGTGCAAAAGTTATTTACAAATGAGCAAAAGCTCTTATTTATAGACATCAAAAGGTGTAGGGAACCCTAAAATCACCTTGAGTCAACTACAGTCTTGCAATGCATGCAAGATTTATTGCTAAACCCTAATAAAGCAAACTATACAGTTAACTAGAAAGCTACCATCAATTAACCGATACATTTAACCTAAATGGACAATGTACAAACATGCACGTCCTTATTTAAAGCAAAGTTAACTGGACACTACCTTCGGTTAACTGGAAACCCTAACCCTAACTCCTGTGAAGATAATCCCAAGGAAGAGATAAGCATGTATGAAAACAAGTGAACTCAAGACTGAAAGTCGAGTTAATTGTTGCTCTTGACTCTAACCTCGAAACTAACTGCATATTCTAACTGACTGATCACTGGCCGCTATCTCGAGCAACTCAAACAATCTTGGAAATATCCACTAGCATTTCATTGACTAGTAACTCTGGCGGCTCTGTAACTGAAGTGATGACCACTGTTTCTTTTGCAGCTTGACGCTTCTTACGTTTTTCTCAATGGAGAAGTGTTGCATGATGAAACTGCGGAGTTTGACCACGAACACTCTGGTTGCAAGAAATACACAAGAACGCGGAATTCCAACGGTGTCCAACCCGCGTCTACGCTTGTCAAATTGTCTAAATCAACCCCCGGATGCACTTGATCTTCATTGTCAGTTGCTCTGATGAAAACATAAATTAAGACTGATTTGGTCTTGAATTCAGTCTAGTTGAACCGCCTTCTGAAAAACTTTCCCATTGACTATGAACACAGCTATGTTCTGATAACTTTCTCCGAAAAGCTAAAATGGCTCCTAGTGAGGCTAAAAATACACTGTCGGAGGATAATTTTCACCAAAAATTCTGAGACGTGGGTTTTGTCCGAAAAATGATTCTAAGACAACCCACAACGTCAGAATTGTGAAAACACGTCCTTTAGCTTGACATGCAAAGATTCTTCAGTTGAGAATTGCAGGGGTTTTTAGAGCTTTCCGGGGCAATTTTTCTTGAGAAATTCAGAAACATGGGTTTTGTGCACAACGGAATTCTGAACAAACCTAGATGATGCGATTTTCAAAAATGTGATTTTATCCCACATGCAAAGAAATCTTCGGAAAAAAAGCACATAGCTTCAGAATGAAGGTTGCGGGGCAATTTTCTCGAAAAAATCTAAGACATGGGTTTTGCTGCTGATGCTAAAATATGCAAACCCAAATGGTCAAATTCTGAATATTTTGCCGTTTTCTTTGACATGCGAAGAAAGTACCTAAGATGAGAAATAGAAGAAATAAGACAGAAGAAAGAAGGTTTTATTTGCTCTGCTTCTGTAGAATTCGCCTATCTCTGTTTTGGAATTCGATGAAACCTGCATGCAAACTGAAAACAAAGTCTGGAATATTCTTCTTCTGAACCAACTGAATCCGTTGCTGTGAAGAACGCTGAAATCTGACACATGTAACACCTTCAAATCGCTGCTCGCTCAAGAAGAATGTATTTCTCTAAGCTTGTGATGAGGAATAATGGACGCCTAAACTTGAATAAATAGAGTTTCATCACTAAAATTCGTAAGAAATGCATGCAACCTTGAAAATTGCGATTGGCTTGTGATTGGACCTCAATTTAGTTAACTGAAGACTAAAATGAGCTAAATAAAGCACCATGCTTTAGAACTAAAGTTGCCTTATTAAGACTTCAGTTGCAAAATTCACTTAAAGCATCATGCGAATTAAGCTTCAGTTGACAATTCTATATTAAGGTCGCCATACTTCACAACTCAAAATTCATGCTTTAAATCTTTAGTTAAAAATTTTAACTAAAGCGTCCATTTTGAAGACTGAAGTTAAAATATATAATGAAGTGTCAACTTCACAAAATCTTCAGAAAACTTCAACTAATGCGCCATGCATTCAAACTCAAGTTGATTTTCAAACATGCACTTCAATTAAGTGGACATGCAAACAAGTTAACTCAACATGCAAAGTCAGTTAATTGAACATGCAAACTAGTTAACTCGACATGCGAACTGAAAGAACACTCAACATGCCAAAATGTTAACTGGAGATGACAACCCATAAATTGTTCAGTCTAACTGAAGTCAAAACTCAAGTTAGGGCGCACCAGTCAACTTCTTTCGAAAAATCAGCTTTGACCTCTCTAGGCGTTTTCCAGACTTAGCCAATTTTGATGAAAATTTGGATTTGAACCTCTTTTGGGACCTTTGTTCATCCCCTGACACTAGCTGACTGATTCCACCGATTGGTTGGCTGACTGATGCATCGCAGAGCAGGACAAAAACTAATCAAAAGGTACCTTGAGACTGAACATCATAAAACTAAGATCTGAAGGGTCAAAAATCCAAGTGCCCTTTTCAAAAGCTGCTCTTTTTCTCAGACTTAGTCCAATTTACTCATCTCCATCTCGTACGAAGGGAAAAACAAATCCTTCATAACTTCTGATTAACCAAGTTTCAGGATTGGATCATAGGCTTACTACAAAGCTGACCTCATTCCACATGACAGCTGCAAAAGCACATTTTTCTAGAAAACATCATCTAAGGGGTGAAAATCAAGGGCACCTTTTTGAAAAGTTGCTCTTTTTTCACCAGACTTAGCCATTTCTGGAACTGACCAAAATAACACTAAAACTCCGACTGCAAGCTGCTGAGTCATCTTCTGATCTGACGGAGACAAGCAACGGAAAGCTGAATGTAACACGGAGAAGCTGAATATCTGAGAACATCAAAAAGAAGGCATTAAAGGCTTCAAAAGCTCAGGCGCCTTTCTGAAAATGTGCTCTTTTGCTTTTTCCTTTGATATTTTGACCAAGATTTGACCCCATGTTTGACCTCTGGTTCAGGCACTTCTGCAACTCAGATTCACCCATTGACGGATGCGTCGCGAAGCCTAAACAAATGTGAGATAAACACCTTGGGTGGCATTTAGTCAAAAACCTTCATTTGACACCTCAAAAAGATGGGCGCCTTTCTCAAAAGCTGCTCTTTTTCTCAGTGTTAACCAATTTTATCATTCCTCTCGTTTTGCACTATATCTTCCGTAACTTGCACAAAACAGGTCCGTTTGACAGGCTTGATAGCCCGTTGCGAAGCTAGCATGATACCAAACAAATGTCTGCTGGAAGTGACAAACCCTAAAAACAGGATCTAAGCCCCTAAAAGATAGGACGCCTTTTTCAAAATGTGCTCCCCTCTCCAGAGATAGAAAATTCTGATGATTTTCCTTCAGATTTTCACTTTTCTTGAATTTCTTCAATAATAGACTGACATGAAATTAACACAAACTCCATATTTGAAAAGTCCAAAAATGACCTTATGACATCACTTCAACAAGATTAAGACTCAATTAAGCAAAATGCCTTAGTGAAGCAAAAGTTTTGATTTGGGTACAACAAGCAGCAGGGAAACTCATTGAGGCATCCTATAGACATATTTGGTGGACCCCATGTTGTGTGCATGCCATGAACAATGCACTCAAGGACATGGGAAGATTGATTGGATTAGAGGAGTGGTCACAGATGCGAGAGATGTGCAGATGTTTATCTACAACCACCACACTTCCCATGCACTCTTCAGGACCTTCGCGAAGGAGTTCTTGAAACCGGTGAAACCGGTGGAGACCCGATATGCATCATATTTCATTCTCTTGGAGAGAATGATTGAGTTGCAAGAGGCATTGCAAGTCATGGTTATGACTAATGAGTGGAATAGGTGGGTCGAGGCCAAGACAGCATAAGGGAGAAGGGTGAAGGAGATAGTGAAGAGTGATGTGTTTTGGACTGATGCGAAATACATTGTATCCATCATTTCTCCAGTATTCCAAGTTATCAGATATGGGGATGGGGATGCACCTAACCTTGGAGAGGTGTATTAGTGCATCGACTCTATGCTTGACCAAATGAAGGCTGCTGTGCGAGTGAAGGACCCCTCTCTAGCATTCTACAATGAGCACATCCGGCCAATCATTCAGCGCAGATGGGACAAGTTGAACACTACTTTGCATATGGCTGCCTTTGCCTTGAATCCTAAGTGGTACATGGCTAGACCGGGTAGAGTGACACCGATTCGGGATGATGAGGTGAAGGCGGGTTTCTTTAGGTGCATAGAGAAGATGTATGATTCTACAGATGCCAGCACAATTCGCACTGAGTGGACCAGATTTGCCACTCTTAGAGGCTATTCAGATGCAGCAAAGGTGGATATAGTTTCTATGGCACAGGAGGACCCACTTTTGTGGTGGAATTGTCATGGTTCGAAATCTTTGACCACCACTCTAGCTATTCGTCTGCTATCCCAGGTTTCCAGTTCTTCAGCTGCTGAGAGGAACTGGTCTACATATAGCTTCATCCACTCTCTTAAGAGGAACAGACTTACCTCTAAGAGAGCAGAGAAGCTTGTGGCTGTACACAATGCTTTGCGTCTCATGGACCGCAAGACAGTTGTGTACAAGGAGAGTCCAGCAGCACGATGGGATGTGGAGCCAGAGGAGCCTTCACAGATTGATGAGGATGATCCTACCACTTCAGATGCAGGGCTGGTTGGTGTGAGCTTGAGGGATCTTGACCTTGTGGAGTCCAGCAGTTCCAGTGATGAGGAGTTTGTAGATGATTAGAGGCCTCCATTCACTACATTTTGAGTTTTGACATTTTGGCATTTTGTCTTTTCATTTTGTAATGCTACTCATTGTAATGATGAATCATGTAATCAATTAATCATCTTTATAGACTTTGTGATATCATCATATCTCATATGACATCAGATATTCATATTTGGGCCTTGGCGATATAATAGAAATCTCCAATTTGACAATTTCATTTGTCAAATTTTATTTAGCAATTAGCATTCAAATATCTTCGTATTTAGATTTAGTATTTCAAATTTTGCCATGTTATAATTTTACTAATTTCCTATAGTTTCATTTGAAATGTAATTCTTATACTGTTATACTGTTATACATCTTTTCAAAACTAGTTTTTCAAGTACTATAAGTATATGTATAACTATATCAGCACCACCACCCCGCCACCCCCCCGCCGCCGTCCCCCCGCCGTCTCCCCACCGTCCCCAAACTTAGGCCCTTTGTCCCCCTGTCTCCGAAACGCGTTTCCCCGTCCCCCAGGCCCATGGAACACTGATATATTATTTAAATTTCAACAAATGTCAAATTAATTAGACTATTAATTATTAAAAATTATTTATTATAATTTGTATTTATATTATATAAATATTAACATTGTAAAAAATTAAAAATAATTTACTTATAAAATAGTAATAATAATTTATAAATTTTATTAATTATTATATAAATATTAAATAATATTAAACTAAGAATAATTTTTTTAAATATTATTAATACTATAGACATATTTAATATTATTTAACACAATAAAATAATTCGTGAATGAGTATTAGGAAATAAATAAATCGTGACTATTGAAATAATTTTAAAAACTTGTGAAAATGGTGTCATGTGAGTGTCGCGTGCGAACCCTAGCTCGTTTTTATCTGCAAACAGTGATGGAAATAGTCCAGAATCATTCTGGAATTACCACGTGAGCTCTAGAATTGTGAAGATGCGGAAGATGGAAGGCAAAAACATTTCAGAAGGAACAAACCCAATTTCAGAGCGTATCCACAGGGTTTTTAACTCAGATTTTGATTCCGGTAACCTAAACGCGTTTTTTAAAAAACATTTTTTTAATGGAATAAAACTTTGTGTTTTCCGTACTGTCGAATATGGCGAACATTAACGAATTTAAACCCTAAACATGAAATTCGCCTAAATTCGAACTCCAAGCTTCATATTTGGCGAATACGGTGACTTAGATTGGAGGCATCAACTATAACTTGCTAAACTTTTTAAAGAAGGTTGAAAACATGGATAACCACCATTGGCCCAAAATGGTTGTGAAGGAGGTTTTAGGCCGTAGGAAGAAAACACGGATGAAACAAAATAACAAATGGCTGAGCAAATGGGACATCAACTTACATGAAAGTCCTAACACAAATGAGGAAATTAAAAATTATGTCACAAAAAAAATCATGGCTGCCATGTGGACAAAGCAGATTGGGCAGAAGAAAGCTCACTATGTCAAAGAGTTCAACCCAGCTTGGGAGCACGGTGAAAAGACTTATTTAGGTGCAGCTATTAAAGGAAAAGCCAGGTTGTTAATAGCTTAGTTGAGGACTGGGTCACATCATCTTAGGTGTGAGACCGGAAGGTGGACTATACCTAAGGAAGCGTGGAAGGATAGAATATGCATGTTTTGTAGTAAAGGAGCGGTGGAGATAGAATGACACTTTATCATGGAGTGCACAACTTATGAGGATATATGTATTCAGTACGAGAGAAACTTAAAAATTGCCAACCTACATGAGCTATTTCACAAAGAAAAGATCAACAAGGTTGCTAGTTTTTTTGTCAAAATTCATAGTAGAAGATCCAACATCGAAAGGAATTTGGAGATTTCGTAATTTTGTGGTTCTCGGTCCCTTAGATTGTTTGGTCTCGTGGACGACATTAAAATCTCTCATTCATTCATTCATTCATAGGCACATTTTTTTGTTAATATTCTACAGTTATTAAAAGTGTAGCCAAGATAGGTAAAGTGCGTCAATCCTTGGTGCAATTTCAATGTGGATTTGATTCAAAAAAAAATACTGCAATCAGTCCAGCCAAAGCGCATCACAGGATAGGTAGTCACTGATTACTTCTTTGCATCTTTGCATAAAGTTCTAGATTCGCAATCCAGAAGGAGGGTTGGCTATATTCAAGATGTCCCTATCAATTTCTCCATCCAAGTACTTATGGTGCAGGATCTTGGCCCACTTGCTCTGGGATTCTTTATGCATTCACCACACTAACTTGGCCCCGAGTGCTTTGTTCTGAAGGCTCATCCTTTTGAAACCCAAACCCCCATCCTCCTTGGATCTGCATAGCTTTTCCTAGGAAATTAGCGCAATTTTACGCTTCTCATTTCCTTGCCAAAAGAAAGTCTTGGACTGCTTCATTACTTCTGATTCTACTCTCGGAGGCAACACCAAAACTGGCATCAAGTATATGGGAAGGGTAGAGAGCATTGACTTGACCAAGGTGATTCGCCTAGCCCAGGATAACCACTTACCCTTCCAAGAGTTTAGTCTTGCATTGAGCTTGATTTTTAATGGATCCCAAAGCCCTATGGACTTCAATCCTTTATCCAGTGGAATGCCCAAATAGGTACAAGGCAGCTCCCCTTTCTTGAAATTGAGCACTCTTAAAATATCTTGTTCCTTTCGAGCACAAGTATTGAAAAACAAGATTTCTGATTTATCTTTGTTTACTAATTGTCCTGTAATGCCCCCATTTTAGCCATACGCTCTTTTGTGTCTGATAGCCTATTTCCAAAAGCCTGTAGGCCAGTCAGAAGCTGAAATTAGGGTTTCCACTTTCAAAGGACGTTTTGAAGGCTTTCATGCAAGATTTTCGGATGCATGTCTAGTGGAGCTTTTTGGGTTTTTGGAGAGCTTTGGGATGTGGTAACATGCATGACAAGACAATGACTTGCATTTTTGGATGATTCTTTGGCAGTTTTGGAGGCTTGCATGTTGATGTTTTGCAGTTTGGATTATGGATTCCTTCTGGGTTTTCAGAGAGCTTCGCAATGGTGTGACATACAACTAGATTAGAGGATTTTTCCCAGACTTACTATTTTTAGTAAGTTGCGACTGCTCAAAATGTGGAGAAAATGTGTTTGGGACAACTTACTATTTTTAGCAGTATGCTATTTTTAGTAAGTACTATTCTGGGCAGTGCTATTTTTAGTAGCAGTTCAATGCAATGGCTATTTCTGGCAGGTCAGCTTGAGCAATTGGTCATTCCAGCATTCTTGGAGTTATTCTTGGTAGGTTTGAGTTTGTGTTGGGCATTCTCTTATGGAGGTAAAATATTTTAATACTTGGTGAAATTTTGGCTAAGGCTTGTGTTGATGTGTTTTTTGTGACCGCACCAACACAGAATAAAGTTTCCAACAAATACTCTATCCTCTCTTGATCAAAGTATTTTGCATGCTAAGATTGCAAGAAAGTTCATGCATTTAACTCCAAGGTTCCTTTATGCAGTGGATAGTCTCAGTTGGCTTGATGTGATTTCGTAGTAATCTCAAGGGGGACTTACGTAATTGTTAGACAGCAAACAGTGAACTAAGTGACAGGGGATTTTACTGGACTTGAAAGGTATGTCTATAAAGCTCTTTTTCTTTCTAAACTAACCAGAAATGTACTAAATTGAATGGTTGCAGGGATTAGAAAGCTAAGGACTAGTCTAAGAGCGGGATGTGGGATCAACTTTAGCAGGCTTCAACCAGACTTTGCTTCGCCTCACATTGGACAACCTCCACAAAAGTCGGTGCAATCTTCAAAGGGGTAGCAAGGAATGTTCAAATCACAATTCAGCATAAGGACACCATCACAACGACGCATGCCAAAATGGGAATCATAACCGAAGTTAAGCTTAAAGAGTATTCCAGTCGACCACACAAGGCAAACCTGCCATCAACAAGCTGCTAGTGGTATGGGTTAAACGAAGCTGCCTTGATCAAACACCACAATCCACAACTAACTACGCGAATGAAAATGAAAATTGCTCTACTTTAAGTCCTACTTGAAGTAGAAAGACGAAGAAATCTCGCTAGCTACTCACAACAAAAGATGAGATCATCATCAATGAAAACTCTTTTTATTGAGAGTGTTCACAACCATAGTTGGAAAACTCGGACTCGGCAGCCCAAAAATATGACTCGGACTCGGGACTCGGCACGACTCGGGAAAAGACTCGGCTAGGACTCGGCAAAACCGTAGTTTTACAAAAAAACAAGAACAAATTAATGCATTTAGAGAACATAAGAGCCTAATTTGATTATCAAACACTCATAATTCAAAGATTACACATGTCATGATCATCAAACACTCAATAATTGAAATTTAATCATTCATAGTCATCATATACTCATAGTTTCAATGTATAACATCATAAGATTATAAATGTTTACATATAATCTTGGCTTCTTTCAACCCCAATTCAATTTGCAGACCTCTATTTCACAAACTTGAGTGTTAAAATGAAAGAAAAAAGTTAGAAAAAACATGGGTTTTTAACCCCTTTTGACTCCCAGCGACACAGGAGAGTTTTGGGTTGGGACTCCCGAGTCCAACCTCAGGACTCTTTTTAACCCCTTTTGACTCCCAGCCACACAGGAGAGTCCTGAGTTGGGACTCCCGAGTCTGACCTTAGGACTCTCCGAGTCCTGAGGTTGGACTCCCGAGTCCTGACCCAGGACTCTCCTAGACTCGACTCCCGAGTCCGTGGCGAGTCGACTCGGCTGGCCTATGGACTCCCGAGTCCGCGGCGAGTCCACCGAGTCCGCAAACTATGTTCACAACAATTTCTTACCAAGTTTTCAAAGGAAAAACTTTCTTGCTTCTTCGACTATGCTAACAAACTAATGCTAACTCCAAATTGTCTCTCTATGCTCTATCAAAATGTCTACTCTCTAGTCTAATCTAATACAAATGAGGGGGGATGCCCCTTTTATAGATGGCCCAATCCAATGGACGGCTCAGATTACAATCAAATGGAGGGCCCAAATCAAGCCACACAAGCCCTAACCCTGAAAACTGCCAAAATGAGGAGTGGTACAATAAATGAGTCAAAAGATTCCCACTCACTCCCAAAATAGCAAAGGCAATCAATGCCCACTATCAATAACCCAGAAGGTCATCATCCAAAAAGGCACTTCCATTCTCCTTCTCCTTGGCCGCAAAATCAATGAACCTGGCCAGTACTACTTCAACTTCCTGAACTGAAATAGGCGGGATATGATCAAGCTGAAACTCAAGTACTGTTACCATCTATCCATGTCGAGTGCAAGATTTCCTCCAAGCGGTCAAGGTGTCCTGGGTATTCTGAATTAGGCTGGAGAAAGTCGAGGTGTTCTCAAAGTCATCCTGCACAAAAGTCTTCACCTCTGAAAAGAAAGGCGTCAATCCACTCCTCAAACTGTCCGTAGTTACCTCCTCCGAAGTCAATCTCCTAGCAAAGATAGCCTCAAGCATGTTCAGGACTCCATCTATAATATTCCTCATGGCCTTTCTGACTCTGGCCGAATCTGCCTGTGCTGCATCAAAGAATCCTCGGCCTGTGACAACTGAAGAGTACCAGCCAGTGAAATCATATCTATCACCCTCCTGTATCACACCTCCCTCAACCAAAGTCTGTAAGGGAGTATGCATCAAAGCTTCTAGATGAAGGACAACCTTGGTATGATAGATATGAGCATCGCCCCAAGCCTGATCAACTGCATCCATCCGTGCCATAATGTTGGAAGCCTGCTGATAAGCATGAGCAAGATCCTCCATAAACTTTTTTGTCTCAGCACGAACGCTAGCAACCCACTTATCCGACTCTATGCCATCTTCCTCAAATCTTCCAAGCCGCTAACTGATTCTCTGGGAAGCTCGGCTAGAAGCTCAATTGCCGGATTCTCTTGCCCACAAGGATGAGACAAATGTTGTACGTAACCAATCAACATCTTGTGCTCCTTCAATTTCTTATATTTGCCTTCAGTCCAGAGCAACCTGTCCTTGAGTGGCTGGTAGGAGCTATCACACTCCTCAATTATCTGTGCTCCCATGGGGCGACCTAACTCCATGGTGGTGATCACATAATTTTCTAGAACAGCCTCATCTCAATCACACTCAACCCTTGGCACAGCCACGTGAAGGGTGCGAAAGCCATCCTCATCTATTGAAATCTTTGAAAACTTCCCAGCTCTCTTCTTTGTTGGAGGCGCACTAATCCTACTCAGGAATTCCTCCATCTCAACTGCTGGATTGGTTTCCTCAATTGGGCTCCTCCTCATCCTGTCTCTGAGCCAATCTGGTACTACCTACTGTAAATCTGAAATAATAAGTGGCTGCTCATTCCTTGCTTCTTCTTCACGAACCTCCTCCCTAACTTCATCCTAGCGAGGCTCACCAACTTCTACTGGCTGAGTATCTCCTGAATCTTGGGCCTCCTGCCCTGTAACCGTGTCATCCTCTAATGCCGCCTCAAGCTCACGCTAGAAGCGTGTTCTGTGGTCGTTTCTTCATCTTCTTCCTGTTGGTTATCTCTGATAGGTGCATTGACACTCTGGCCAACAGACTCCCGACGAGGTGGCTGATTTGCCTCCTGTAATTCTTGTTCCTTATTCAACATATTTCTCTAATCAGCAAACAATGAAACCTCTTGTATACTTGGAGAATGAGTCTCCAATGGCGTAGGTAATGCCACCTCAACTCTCGGAGGCTCTGGCTAGACCGGCTCTTTCCTTCGTGACTCTGGAGCTCGAGCAACCTGCTTCTTCTTTGCAGCAGTTGGCAATTTATGATCTCCCATCAAGTTATAAGTAAGAGGAATGGACCTGCACTTAAGCCTATTCACATGCCTCTCAACCCATCCTCTGGTGAATGTCAGGACTGGTATGCCAAGTGTATCCAAATCCGCAATCTCCGGCTCTGACCAATCTAGAAGTGGGAGTGGTGTATCCCTCACTGTCTCGTAATCGGGATGAAGAACGTTCATATCTTCGTCTACCTGGTCCAACACTGGAACAATCTTGCACTCCCTAATCATGCCCAAAGGTAATCTTGAAAACATTCTTTTTCTTATCTCAGCTTCATCCAATGCACTAGCCTAGAAGTCCTCAATATTTTCCTTATGTTTGAACTCCTCCGACAGTATCCATCTGATATTCTTGTGAGGATCATGTTGTGACCTTTTCACACATCGCCCCATCCAAGATGGGGACCCCTAATTTTTGCCCCATTCTGGTCTTTTTGGCTTGGTTTTTGGTCTCTCTCTCTCCGTCTGTCTCTTTTCTATGGTCTGCTTTCCGGGATTTCTCCGCCTTTGAGCTTAAAACGTGAAATTTTGGCTGAGTTTGAAAATTAGGGTTTCATCTTTCCTGGTCAGTCTGAGGTTGAACGAAGTAAACAAATTGAAAACAGAGTTGAACATTGTTGTCAGTATGTCTCCAGCAGGCTCTCAGCAAATTTTCATCAGATTCTGGGTACTTACTATTTTTAGTAAGTGTGAAATTCAGGACTTTCCGTCGACATTTTTGAAGTTGTAACAATCATACTACATTCAAGACACATCAAGTTACTTGCATGCAAAATTTGAGCTGAAACGGACAACCTTCTATTTTTAGCAGTCCAGCTTCCGGGGCAAATTTCAGGGCTCAGATGCAGAGTTTTTCTTTGCATGTCTGGATATTCCTTCTGGGTTTTTCGAGACCTTCGCAACAGTATAACATGCAAAACAAGACAACTTTCACAATTCAGTCTTCCAAGGCTATTTTTAGGGTTTGCATGTCAGGGTTTCTTTTGCATGTTGAATGATTCCTTATGGGTTTTTCGAGAGCTTCGCAATGATGTGACATGCAAATGGAGATAATCACTCAGTAAGGAACTTACTATTTTTAGCAGGTGCGTCCCAGCAGCCGCTTCCCAGCAGTTCAGAATCATGAGCTGATCGCAATGCAGCAGAAACGAAGACAAACAGAGATCATTTGATATGCATGTAGAGCAAATTAGGGTTTCTAGCTTCGGAGCCTGAAAAGAGGGGTAAAAAGTTAGAATTTTCGAAAACCGGTGTAAACCACCGCGATCAGCATCCTTCAGGCTATCTGCTGGTGAAATTTCAAGTCAAACGGAGCACTTACTATTTATGGTAAGTCAGTTTGGAAACAGGCTAAAAATAGCAAGTCAGGTGCATGCGTTGATGCTGACAAGCAGGTCACGTGGTGAGGAGCGCCTCATTCAAATTTCAAGTTAATCGGAGCAGTGGAGCTATCAGAAGCAAGCAATTACTATTCATAGTAAATCACCTTCAAAAAATGGGCTAAAAATAGCAAGCCAACCCAAAATAGCAGTGTCAACAGGGCAACAAGGTCATGAGGACGCAGCGTTCAAAATTTCAAATCATTCCGAGCTTCAGAGATGCAAGAGTTGAAGGGCTTACTATAAATAGTAAGGCATGGAGAAGCTGGCAGAGGAAGGTAAAAAAATGTCTAAGTCTGAAGTTTATCCTCCACCACAGGTAAAAGGCACCCAACTTGCCTTCAAGGTGTTTGAAAAATTTCTAACATGTTTTCATCCTCCTACCACCTCCAAATGCACCCATCTTGAGAGAAAGTCAAAGAAGTCAAAATATTTCATCCTTCAGCATAGGCTAAATGCGCCCACCTTGAAGGCAAGTTGCTAAAAAATTCTCTAAGTTATAAACTCGTCCTGCTCCCCAGGCAAAATGCGCCTACATGCAAGCTGGCTGCATTCAAAAAAAATTCTAAGTGTAAAAAATTCACCTCCTAGGCCAAAATGCGCCCAAAGCAAGTGAGTCAAAGGAAGTCAAAGTTTTTCATCCACCTCACCCATCAAAATGTGCCCAAGTTGAGAGAGTTGATGGCAAAATTGTCTAAGGCATGGAAATATCTTCCACCACCCCCTAAATGCGCCATCCTTCATGCATGTTCAAATGCGCCTAAAATGAAAGAGGTCAAAGGAAGTCAGCAAAGTTTATCCTTCCCCCATGCCAAAATGCGCCCAAATGGGGCATGTAAGGACAAAATAGGGGAGCTCAAAGGTCACAAGGTGGCGTTGCATGTGTTTCATCCCTCATAACCTCCAAAATGCGCCCATGTTTTAAGCTTCATCCTCCTCTACATGTAAAATGCGCCCATGCAGCTAAGAAGTCAACAAGTGGTCAACGTTTTTCATCCTCCTCCTAGGTGGAAATGCGCCCAAAACAAGCCATGTCAAGACAAAAAAGAGGAAGTTTAAAAGCCACTTGTTGGAGGCGTCTGAAATATTATTCTCCTCTACTTGTTAAATGCGCCCAAGGCACAAAGTGGTGCTAGGCGTTGAAGTGTGAAGTATCTTCTTCTAGTTGTGGGGCACGCTTAAGGTGAGGATGAATAAGTATTCTAGGCGTGGAAAGTTTTACCCTCTTCCATATGTAAAACGCGCCTAGGGAGGTGAGTGAAAAATATAACATGCTAGGCGTTGGAGGTTGAATGTTCTCCATGGCACATGAAATGTGCCTAAGATGAAAAGAGAAGCAAGGTGATGGAGATTTAAATGGAGAATATTGCCATCCTAAGCGTTGGAATTTTTTTTTGCCCTCTTGAAGTAAGAAGTGCGCCCAAGTGGAGATGAATATGTTGGGCATTGAGAAAGGGAAAATATTTTCTTCCTACAAGTGTGCTCAGGGCATTTGATAGAAAAAAAAAATTCTAAGTGAATTGATAAGAATTTTCTCACCACTGGCAAGATGGATTGAAGAATGAATAAAATTTTCTAAGGGAAAATTTTTCAAAAGAAATGCTAAGTGATTCAAAAAATTTCTAAGGCACAAATATTTCCTCCTCTAGAAACTACACCTACACTTTGAGGTGATAAGATTTTCCTGAAGTCCGAGTGAAGTTGCCAGTGATGAGGTCAGAAGGTGCCAACATTGCAGGATGAGTTAGAATTTCCAAGTTGGAGCAACAAAAAATCTTCACTGATGTGGAGAACGGATTCAAATTTCACAGGGAAATAATTTTCTAAGGTTCAAAATTCAAGAAAATTAAATGAACCCGTTCGCTGTGTACCCGTGGATTCAGCGCGTTCTAAAGAAAATTTTCTTCTGGGTATTGGACGTCTGCGATGAGGAATGGATTTTAAAGTCTTCCACACTTTGCCGAGGCCTTCAAGGTGAATATTTTTGATGGGCACCAGGTTGATGAATTTCCTAAGGGAAATTTGAAATTTTTTTCTAAGGCAAGGAATAAATGATGTTGTTGAAGATGAAACGCCTTGGCAAATGAATTTGAAGGCGATCGCCTAGATGATTTTTGATCAAATTCCGGATGAAAACATTTTTTCTCGAGCCAAAGTTGAATGAAATATCAGAGTGAAGTGCGCCAGGCAAAATGCAAGATGGGTTGAAAATTTGGCTAAGGCATGACAAATTCGAAAGCAAAGTTGGCTAAGGAAAACGATGAACGCTTGGAAATTAGAGCGTGAGAATCCTGGTAAGTAAGTTGAATTTATATTATGAAATGTTCTAATTCTCTTCTCCTTGCTTGTTTTGCAGGAGAAATGTTGAAGCCGGAGCACGATGACTTGAAGAGGTGAAGCACGATGATATTACAACCTTTGGAGGAAGATAAAGTTTTGAGTTTCACATGAAGGAAGAAAAGTTGCAAGAAATGGCTAAGTGTTGGAGTTTCTCCTCAAGAATCCAATGTGCACCCAACATAGTCAAACGGATGGCAAGCAGAAATGATCTAGTCCAAGACTGAAAAATCCTTCAAATTCAAGAGTGGAAGTTCGAGCAAGATTGAAGAAGTTCGAGCAAGATTGAAGAACAACGTCAAGAGGGAGATCAAGAGCAATTGAACTCCAGATTCTATCAATTTTTTGTTATCTGAGGAAGCAATCTTAGAGACTCTTTTACCCTCCTCCAAGTGATCAACAAAATTGGCTGAACGCAAAGATCGAGAACAGTGTGAACGCGTTTTAAAGATGGAATCTTCTAGAAGGATGATGGACATTATGGCTCATTTATTACCCCACTTTCCTTTGTGGCGGTTTTTAGGGCAAATCTTGTTTAGGGCTGAGGTGGCACGATCTGGGCCATCCAGTCGATTGTAATCTGAGCCGTCCGTTGGACTTGGCCATCTATAAAAGGGGGAGTCCCCCTCATTTGTAACTCATTAGAGTAGAATTAGAGTAGAAGTCGGAATAGAGAGACAACTAGGTGATAGCTTAGGAGTAACTTAGTATAGATTGATAGTGTAGTTTGAAGAAGAGGGAAAGTTTTCCCTTTGAAAACTTTGTAAGAAATTGTTGTGAACACTCTCTCAATAAAAGAGTTTTTCATTGATGGTGAATTTCGTCTTTGTTGTGAGTAGCTAGCAAGGTTTCTTCGTCCTTCCAATTCAAATGGTAGCGTAAAATAGTTCAAAGTAGTATAATTTTCATTCCATGCAAGTAGATGTTAGCTGTGAAATGTGGTGTTTGATCTAAGCAACTTTGTCTATCCATACCACTAGTGTATTTGCTGATGGTGAATGCGCCTTGTGTGGTCAACTGGAAACGTTTGGGCCTAACTTCAATCACAGTTTGAATGGTGGTATGCGTCGTTGTGATGGTATCTTCATGTCAAATGGTGGTTTGAACATCTTTAGTCATCTCCCCTGAAGATTGCACCGACTCCGTGGAAGCTGTCCGATGCAAGGCAAAGCGAAGTTCGGTTGAAGTTTGCTGAAGTTGAGCTCCATATGTCACACTTAGAATAGATTTAGACTCTCTAAACCCTACCCCATTTCAATTCAGTACTTTCTAGTTAGAATAGGAAATCTATGCTTCATTGACAAATCTTTCGAGCATTTGAATTCCTTTCTCCGCTACCGAACAATTCCGTAAGTCCCCTTGAAATACCAGCAAATCACATCGAGCCAAACTGAGCCTATTCACACTGAAAGAACCTTGGAGTTGAACGCACGAACTTTCTTGCAATCTTAGCGTGCGGAATACTTTGATCAAGAGAGAATAGGGAAGCCGTTGGCAACTTTATTCTGCGTTGGTGCGGTCACAAAAAACACATCAACAGATCATACTACTGTCTGCTGGTGTGGTAAGAAAGGTGCAAAAACTGAAGCTCATTTTCAGCTTCCTTGGCTACCTGCAGTGAAGGACACACTTCATTTGAATTTCCCATGATGATCGGGAAGTCAAGTCCTCCTTATCTTCTTTTTCTTCTGAATCTTATCGTAGGCAATGAGTTGCCTAGATATTTCTAACATCAATATCATGTTCGTAGGGTATCTGGGCAACTTGTATGGATATGAAGAGAACCCTTGCAACCTAATGTAAGTGAATTTCGGAAATTGGATAAACCAACACCCATACCTTTCTATCAACTCCTGAGCCTCCTTTGATATCCTATGATGAGTTCTTTGCTAAAGTGATCTTGTTATGTGCATGGTGAAGGCGTCATTGACTCTCTTGTAGTGAGATGTGCTCGTCAAGTGCAGCTGCGGACAAGCCTCATGAATCTTGAACTGCTGAGAGCCACACCCAATAGGCTCTTTGTATGATATCCCTTTGTATTTCATCATACGAGCCAACATGTAGACGAGATATGAGCTCATGTAAAACGTCTTCCTTCTCCTCAAACTCCGGAGTTGTCATGCAAATTATCATTGATCATCACTGCCCAATCAATATGCTCCTTGCCTTCCAGCACAAGGTTGATGTAGTAAAATATCCAAGGTTCAAAGATGAACACCTTGGGGGCATCCTCCAACTCTACTGAGCATCATAATCAAATCACAATATTCCTGCTTTAGATCATCTGAGATTATCTACTTCGGCAACTTCATGCGAGTGGGCTTGGGCTTGTTCATCCAACAGGAGTTTATCATATCAGCACATCTTTCAAATGTCGAAGCATACATACGCTCAACCCATTCTCTTGTTTTGTAAATCATCTTCTCATAGGCAGGAATTCCAAATGCTTCTCCAATGGCTTCAGGCATGAGGTTGGCAAACAATCTGCCATCAGGTGAGACGATAGACCTTTGCTCTGAGTTGTAACAATTAGCACACTCCATGATCAACTCCGGACACTGAATTGCTAGTGGAAAACCAGCAGCTGCATAAAGTCCACTTCTAACAATATTGTGCGAAGTGATTGATGGACGGTGGCCTCCAATTCCCATCATTCGACCTTTGAAAGCTTCCATATTGAAAGAGCCTAAATTTGTGTCACTCAACTTACCCAACTTAGAAGAGAATTTTGACTCCAACAGGAATGACTTGCTCAGCTTCTTGATCACAGCTTGTCTGGATGCATTTGCCTTGTTGGATTCAGCATTATTTTCCTTGTCAGTCGCTCTTACTTCAGCCATTCTGCAAAAACAAAAGATAATCATCAGAAATTTAACTTAGTAAAATAAAATCACATCAGGTCTGCCAGCAGATTTTCGAAAATGAGAAGCTTCAACACTAAATTTGAACTTCAAACCTCAACACCTCCTACAACAACTTCAAATTCTCAACAGTTAGAAAATTTTCTTGCAGCAATACAACTTCAGCACTTAGAAGAAAAATTCGACCCAAGCTTACTTCAGCAACTCCTCAACTTCGAATTTATCCCTCCTCAAAGCTCAACTTCGAATTTCATCACCCTCAATTTTCCTCACACTGCAATCTTCACTTCAGAGCTCAAGTCGAACTTACTAGCTGATGGAGAAAATAACAAAACTTCACAGCTCATATAGCTAAGTTGAATTCTAGAAGGAAGCTAACTTTAGCCAGTTCATTCAAATTTCGATTTTCCCTCCTCTAGTAGCTGCAACACTTGTCATCTAGTGACTAGAATATTTGACCTTCTAGAACTTCAAAAACTTATATTCATGGCATGGGCGTATTATACTTCACCAGCATTTTTGAATCATCTTTTGAAAATATTAAATTCAAATGCACCCCCTTTCAGCTTATCATATTTGGCCAAGGCGTTTGATTTCATCTTGTTATTTCCCCTTCATACTAACTTGGACAAATTACTCTTATCAGAAACTCCATCAAAAAATGTCTAGGCATCTGACTTCAATTTCACAGGCCAAGGGGTTCCATTTTCAAAAAATATTTATTTCTTTGCCTTAGCAAAATTTTAATTCTCCTTAGGAAATTTCATTATTCAGGCGCCCATCAAAATCTTCATCTTAAAATCCTTGGCAAGGTGTGGAAAATTTCAAAATCAATCCCTTGTCGAAGATATCCAATACCCAGAAGAAAATTCCCCTTGGAAAATGCCAAATTCATGTGTCTATAGACGAAGGGGTACTTTTAATTCTTTGCAATTTATACCTTAGAAAATATTTTATCATCAAAGTTCATCCTCATTCCTCATCTCTGGGCATATTTTTTTTTCTTGCTTTGCCTTGGAAATTTTTTTATTCCACTTCATGAAGCTGGCACATTTTGACTCCTCCTTTGCCAGTTTGTACATGCCTTAGTAAATTTTATCAGTAAATTTAATCATCCCCTCCCAAGGTTAGGCGTATTTTTCTAGGGGAGGAAAGAGATTTCAACACTTAGAAAAAAAAAAAAATTCTTATCAACATGAGCATGGGCGCATTTGAGGGTGAGAGGAGGAATTTTGAACACCTTAGTCATTTTTCCTCACTACTGTCTCTCCACTTTGGGCACATTTCACTTGGGGAGGAGGAAATCTAATCAAGTTTTGTCCTTTTCTAGGCCAAGATGGGCGCATTTCAAGTATAGAGGAGGAATTTTTGACATTTAGAATTATTCCATGCTAGCCCATCAACTTGGGCGCATTTAGCTAGTTGTGGAGGAATTCATCAATACTTAGAAACTTTCCTAGAGCCATCTTCAATAAGGGCGCATTTGGGGGGTCATGGAGGAACTCAACACTTAGAAACGTTTTCAACGTCCTCCATGGTCTAGCAAGTTGGGCGCATTTGAGGTATCAAGGAGGAATTTCACACTTAGAATATTTCTTGGACATCTTTCATAGTGCTAGGTGACATGGGCGCATTTCAAGACTCCTGTAGGATTTTCCACACTTGGTAACTTTTTCTCCATGGCAAGGTGGGCGCATTTGGCTAGTGGTGGAGGAACTCTCCATACTTAGGCGTTTTTTTAACTTTCCTCATCTTCTCTCTGGTTGGGCGCATTTGAAGGGCTGAGCAAGAACTTTAAGATTTAGAAAATTTCTTCATGCCTCTTGGAGTTGGGCACATTTGGAGGGTCAAGCAAGAACTTCAACACTTAAAATATTTTCTAGAGCCATCTCCAATATGGGCGCATTTGAGGTGTGGAGCAAGAATCTCACGAGACTTGAAAACTTTTCCATCCTTCAGCCAGCTTTACCTTGGGCATATTTCAAGGGGTGAGCAGGAACTTTCTCACACTTAGACATTTTTTTTAACTTGCTCACCCTTGTTTACTATATTTAGTAAGTACCCTGATTTTCACTCTTTTGTAGCTTGGATTGATCTAAAATTTTAACCACAGGATCCTCATGACCTAATTGACCCATTCACATTGCCATCTTGTGTTGACCTACTATTTATAGCCTACTTGTGGAGGTGATTTACTATTTATAGTAGCTGCTTGGTTTCAGGTTTTCTACAACTCCATTCAACTTGAAATCTGACTGACATGATCCTCATGGTTGACTGGCCTGTTCACATTGGTGTCCTACGCTAACCTGCTATTTATAGCCTGTTTCAGAAGTGACTTACTATAAATAGTAAGTGCTCAGATTGCCTTCAAATTTTACCAATGGAATCCTTGAAAGATACTGATCGAAGTGGGATACAGCGGTTTTCGAATATTTTGGTGTTTGACCCTTCATTTTAGGTCCCAAAGCTGGAAACCCTAATCTGATTTGCATGTTGATCAAATGATCTCTGTTTGACCCCGTTTTTGTTGCATTTCACTCTGTTCATGGCGTTGAAGTGCTAGGCAGCTACCGGAGTGGTCTTACTAAAAATAGTAAGTGTCTAAAAAAGTGACCAATCAGCTACCTAATGCGTTTGCATGTCACACAGCCCGAGAGATCTCACAAAACCCAGAAAAACCCAGCAAACTGGACTGCATGCGAGCACTAGCTAAAAATAGTAAGTTCCTGAAAAGTGATCATCCTGCCTCGCATGTTACCTTGTTGCGTAGCTCTTGAAAAACCCATGATGAATACACTGACATGCACTGAAAAGTCCTACATGCAAACCCTAAAAATAGTCTCTGAAGACAGCTCATGAAAAAAGTCATGATTCTGGTTTGCATGTTACATCACTGCGAAGCCTTCGAAAAACCCACAAAGAATATCTAGACATGCGTTGAAGATTCCAACATGCAAACCCAAAAAATAGCCTCTGAAGTGAAGACTGCTGAAAGTTATCATCTCATCTTGCATGTTATATCACCACATTGGTATCAGAAAACCCAGAAATATTCTCTAGACATGCACTGAAAAACTTCGCATGCAAACCCTAAAATCTGCTTCTGAAGGTGATATTTGCTAAAAATAGCAAGTTGTTCGTTTCAGCTCAAAATTTGCAGACAAACAGTTTGCCGTGCCCCGGATGCAATGTGGCTGATAAAATTTCAAAAGTGCTAAGAAAATGTCCCAAATTGGGTACTTACTAAAAATAGTAAGTTGTCAGAATTCAGTGAAATTTTGCTAGGAATCTGCTGGAAGCTTATTGAATGTAGTGTCAAGCTCAAATTTCAATTTACTCGCTCAATTTGACTTCAAACTGGCTGGAAGATTCAAAACCCTAATTCCCAGAATCAGCCAAAATTTCAAGTTTAAGCTCAAAGATGGGCACATCCCCGGAAAGGCAGACAGCAGAGAGAGAGAGAGAGAGAGAGAGAGAGAGAGAGAGAAAACCAAAGCCAAAAGACGAGAAACGGAGCAAAAATTAGGGTGTCCCCATTTTGAATGGGGTGATGTGTGAAAAGGTCACAACAACTTGGAGGACGATTTAATTGGAGAATTAATAGTCATATTTGATATATTTTATTTGGACACCTAACCTTGGAGGAGAGATGTTTGAAGAACATAAGGCTTGATTAAAATCACTTAAGTCTACTTTGGACACCTTTTGGGAGAAATAAGTGATATTTTAATAAAGTGTTTCACTTATGACTAGGGACGCCTAACTTGTTGATTAATTGCATTTTTGTTAAGTTTATTACCCTCATGAAAAGGACGACTTGGAGAAGAGGCTAAATGAAATTCGAATTACAAATTATTGAAGATGAATATGAATTTGAGATAGGCGCCCTAATTGGAGGGAAAAGAAGATTTGAATATTGGGAGAGAAAAAGGTTATAGATAAGAGTTTTGGGCTCTTCATGGACATCTATTGTTGCTAATATACTGTTATGTTGCTGAAATGCTTTCAGAGCTTGCTTCGAGGAATGCATACCTCCTAGTTCTTTCTCTTGGTTTCGTGCTTGAAAGATAGCACCTAGCTGAGTTTTCAGAGACCGCTTCTCATTCAAATTAGCAGACAGAGCATCAAGGTTGAAGATTTAGAGTTTTATCAGCTTTACTTTGTTGGTTGGGGTTTTGGCTGTAGTAGTTTTTAATTCATATGTCATTGTACGATTTTTAGTTGCTTTTGGGTAGTCTCTTATTCTCATTCAATGCCCTAGGTGCCACCTTTTGCAAAGTTTCAGATTTTTCTGTAGAGTCTTCAATTTTATCTTGCAAGTCAAACTTCCTTGGGAGCTGTACCATGCTTAGAGTGCATTGGAACTTGTGCAATAAACATTAGTTGGAGTTGGGTGTTGTTTCACAGCCTTGCATGGGTCGCCATCATTCTTAGAGTCCTTTGCATCTTGTTTCATGTTAATGGGAAGAGTATTGTTTGAGTTTTGGGCATTCTTGAGTGATCTTAGCTTGCTGGTCTAGATTATCTGTTTGTTGGTTTTATATCAAATTTATAGAAGTTCTGGTTTTGGGCTTGATTTCATATCTGGGAGGTCATGTGAAGTTTGGGAGATATTTAATATTATTTGCAGCTTCTTGGATAGCTCTAATACTTGTTTACTTGCAGATTTGCTCAAATTGTAAAGCTGTTTTAGTAGTACTGATCAGCTCTTTCACATTTCTGCTTTTTATATTGTATTCCCACTTTTAGTGGAAGAGGATGGCTATGCCGCCTAGTTTACTTTCAGTTTAATCAATATCATTCCTACCATTGGTGGAAGAGACAAGCCTCGTTGTCTATGCATTATACTGGGGTCGGCTTGCCGCCCTTCTTTACTTCCATCATTCATATTGCTGATCGGCTATGCGGTCAAACCACTCCTGCTGAAATACGCGGTCAAGTTGCATACTCTTTACTTTCAAGCATTGTACTTCTTTCAGTTTGAAGACTAACAATCCCCGGCGCCATATGCTCACACCTTGCCCAACATTGGGATCCTGGTGTACATTCTTGGTGTAGGGTTACATTCCAACATTGGTTTATGATTTTGGCTAACGTTGACGAGTGCCTTGTTGAAGTATTGTTGCAAAATTCGAAAAATTATATGGGGGTCATTTTAGTGGTATCAGAGCCAAGATCCTGCCATCCTGTGACAATCAGAGCTCAGTTGTCAGATGAGTGACAGAGAAATCAGATTCTACACCGAAGGCCAGAACTGAGTTTAGCTTCAGTTTTCAGTAGTTCTGAAGATGTTACTTTTTTGAAGTCCAGGAACTATGAGAAGACAAATGTGATTATGGCTTCTAAAGAGGAAAGAAGTTTGGCAAGGTCACCTTCCATTGCTCGGACAAAGATCAATGAAGAATGTCAGTACAAGAGGCAATGTGAACATGAGGCTTTTGTACTCCATGAGGAATATCAGAACATGCCTGATGAGTTTAAGAATCGTGTTTCTTTTGACTGCTACTTGAATTGTGTGTTCATTAAGAAACCTAGAAAATTGGGTGTGGTCAACTGCATCAAGGAAAAAATTAAAAGAGAAGCAGAAAATGCCTTGGTTGTAGGATCAAGGAAGGAAGAAGCAGAAGTGCTTGTTTGTGGTTTGCAGCCCACAAATAAACAAGTTGAAGAAAGAAATCAGTCATCCAGTTTTGAATATGGTACAACCAAGGTGCACATGTCACCTCAAATTGATCATGAGTTTGACGAAGAAACTTTGACAGTTGAAGAGTGTGTGGAAGAACCCCATAATACTTCTTTAGACTTGCAAGTGATAGGAAGTGATGAAGATCAATTCAGTGAAAGGAACATAACAACAGTTTTGAGTCCTAGTGAAGATTTATCCAATGAAGGTCTTGAGATTAAGGGCTTCACTGAAGATGTTGAAAGTATTGTTGCGTGCAATGAATTCGTAGAAGAAGAGCACGATGAAGAAAATACTAGTGGTGTCTTTGAACCAGCTTATGATCATTACCATGGTGATGTTGTTGGTGGTGATTCCGATGTGTTTATACCTTTTCTTGTTGAAGAATTGGTGAACGATTATTCCCCTCTTGTTGCTGTTCAAACCTCTCAAGAGTTTTCACAAGACAAATTTATGACAAGTAGCCAAGAAGACTTCATTGGTATTCATTGGGCTGGTAATGAAGAAATCAGCCACATACCTATTCATGATGGGTTTGTTGAAGATAAAAATGATTAAGTAATCAAAGCAACCAGCTTTGATGACTCTTATTTCCAGTACAATGATGGTGACATAGGTGGTATTGGGTTTGATCATCAAACTAAGCTCTTGGAGGAAGCTACTAATGAAGATATCAGTTTAAGTGAAAAGGGGAGTGACTCATTCAAAGAGTCAACACTTCAAGTGGAGCATGATAAGCATTTTCCTATGGACCATCTCAATCAACCCATTAGCATTTGAGATCTGGGTGTGTTGGCATCAAGATATGAAAAAGAACCTGTGTGGGATAAGTTTGGGATAAGTTTCCCTTTGATCTTGATAAAGACCAAAATTCTGATTGCATTGCAAGCTATGAGGTGGCCACAGAAGGAGAAGTTGTTTTTGATGAAGAAGCTTGCCCTAAAAAGCTCCATGATGATTCCCTTGAGTTGGTTGCAGCCACTAAGGAGGAGTTTGTTGCTTCCAAAACTTTCAGGACAGAGTTCTTTGATGAATCACTGATCGAGTTTGGGGCTGCCATAACCCTTTATCAAGGAGACAGTGAGGAGGAAGAAGAGCTAGAAGACCTTATGGCTCTTGAAGAAGAAAGATTTAAAGAGGTTTTTGAACACAAGTCTGATTTTCCAATTCAAGAAGCTGATTGCAAACTTAGGGTCGAAGAAATTGTGGAGTATGTTCCTCTCCATGACATTGAGCATTCTCCGCTAGTTGATGGTGAAAGACAAGAAAGTTGGAGCAGCTCTGAGGGCAGCAAATACGCAAAACAAAGTTCTAATTTCAAAAAGCAGCCAACTAGTAATTCACCATCTTTGCATATTCTTGAGAGGGAAGGTCAAGTCAAAGAGTCCTTTGAAAGGGAAGTGTGAGTTCTATCCCAATTTGATCGCACTCACAATATGATTGAAGAGCTCTACTGGAAGGCTCAGCTTGAAGAGAGACGAAGAGGAGTGAAAGATGAAGTTGCTATTCCCAATTTGCAACTTATCAGAGATTCTTTGGAGACCTTGAAATCCAAGTACATGCACTTGATTGAAGATCAAGATCATGCCATTGAAGTTGCAAAGAAGACCATTTGTGCTTTACAAGAAAAGGAGAGTATGATTGATGAGCTCACTCTAGAGCTCGAATCAACAAAGGACATGTTGAAAGAAACTCAGTTGGCTCTAACGGAGGTTAAAGACCAGTTTGTTGACTTCAAACTTTTCAAGAAGCAAGAAGGTGCACAAAGAGCTGAAGAAATCAAGCAAGTGACTGGAGAAATTGATAGTCTTCAGGAGGAGTTTGATCTAGAAAGCGTCACAAGAAAATCAAAAGTTGTATGTGCAGATTTGAACCAGCAAAAGGGGCTTGAATGTGAGAAAGGACAAGACTTCCATATTATTGATAATCCTCTCTTTGAAGTGAGTGCAAAAGAAACTTATGATAATCCTCTTTTTGCGATGGAAGATGTAACATCAATTGACAATAGCACGAAATGGGATCCTGATGAAGTTTCCCAACACAATATGGAACGTGATTTTCAGCTTATTGAAGATTTGCAAGCAAAACATGAGGGAGATTCACTCCTTGCAATTGATAATCTTCCAAGAAGGATGTTTGATCAAGAAAGCTTAAGAGGGATTGAGGATGTAGTCTTCACTTGGGAAGATGGACCAAAACATGGTGTCTGCACTCTTGTCAATCCATTCCTTGGGTTGGGTGATGCTAGTCAATTTTGGGAGTTGAATTTGAAGTCATCTCATGTTCCATGCTGCAATGTTGCTGAAGCTTTCATGGATTGGTTTCAGAAGTTCACTAGAGGGGACGCCAAGTTCATGAGTATGCACTTGTTCTTGACCAGCACTTGGAGATATGTTATGTTTTCTTTCTGGAATGTTGGAGATTATTTTCAGTTGGGTATCCATGCTTGGGATTCTCAACATGGGTTGATGGAGCTTATTGCTTGTGGAAAGAAGAATTTCTGAAGGGATAAGGATCAAATTTTCAGACTTTTTGGTATTGTCCCCTTCTTTACCAGCCACTTGATGGTTCCATTTGTTCATCAACAAATGGATTGGAGAGAGATTTTGGGTATGGGTTGGAGAGATGAACAGTCGGTTGCTCTTGGGAGTGATCCTCGGCTAAGACAAGGGCAGATTATGAGACACGAGTTTGCTGGTTGGAGGCAAACCAGCCACCTTACATGTGGAGTTACTCTCATTCGGGAGAGTTTGTCCATCACTACTTGTCAAAGAGGTGGTAGTTTTCAGTTGGAGATTGCTTTAGTGTGTTTTCCAACCACTTTTGAGGTGTTATCTTGCAACTCAATGCTCATCTCACACGCTCACACTTGGGAATTTCATTGGTGCTGCTGTTTTTCCTTGTGTAGTGCGCTAAAATCAGATTGTACTTCGCTGACTCCAGCCTTGAACAATAGAGATTATTTGGTTCTTCAAACTTATCCTATTCTCAGATTTCATCTTATGGAGGTTTGTGAAGCAAAATTTGATAGTTTCGTCACTATATTGGTTCAGGACAGCGAACTTCCACATGCTTTGGCTTATCATTTTGAGATTCTTGGAGTTGGAACTATGAGAGTTTTGTAATGTCCCCTTCTCATCAATGATCTGTTCTGACACTCATCAGCCTATTCCGGAAGCCTGTAGGCTTGTTTGAAGTAAAATTAGGGTTTCCATGTTCAGAGGTTCTATGGCATTTCAGGGAGTTTACTATTTATAGTAAATTCTATTTTTGGCAGTATGCAGTTATCAGTTTTCAAGGTCTTCATTTTCAGTTGGAGCATTTAATGCAATTCAAGTCTGGCTTCTAAAGGTTTTTATTTTGGTGAATAAAGGCATTAATGTTATAATTTGCAGTTGACCCCTTGGCCTAGGAGAATAACTTCAAGTTGTGTTAAAAGGTGGTCTTGAAGGGGGACGCCTTCATATGAATTAAATATTATTTAAAGTTTAAATGCCTTGAGGGAAAAAGGACGCCACACTTTGAGGAGTTATGTTTTAAAAATAAAGTGAAATTGTATTTTTGCAAAAGGGACGCCTCTTGAAGAATTATTTGAATTTTGGAAATTTGAAGAGTCTCTTGTGACCCTTGGCGTACCTTCTTGAGAAATTGAAGAGTCTTCTACTCTTCTATAAAATGTATGCTTTATTCCAACTTTGGTATCCATTATGCTTATCATATTGTTATGCTGTCGGAATGACTTCATGAATTTAGCTTCGAGGAATGCTTACCTCTTAGCATTTATCCAATTCCGTGTTTGAAAGATAACACCTAGTTGGTTTTGGTACTGCTTCTTATCCAGACTAGCAGATTGAGTTCGAATGTTGAAGAATTTTGGAGTTTTGTCAATTTTGAAGTTGATGATGCACCTACAGCTGAAAGTGTATTTTGTTAGCAGCTTTTGAAATAAATTTTATTCTGTTCTGGGTATCTTTGCTATGCAATTGTAGACCTATGGCGACCCTTCTTGCAAAGTGGCAGAATTTAATTTGAAGTTTCTCATTTTTACTTGCAAAATCGCCCTTGCTCAAGGCCGTACCATTCTGGACATTGGGAATTGTGCAAAGGAAATTAAATGTTGAGTTTTTGTTGCTGTTTCTTCATCTGAACTTGGGCGCCTATCCTCCAGTAGCACATTGGTTTTCGTTTCACGTAAATCGGAGGTAATTTGATGAAGTTATGAATATTTTATTGATTTCACAGTTTGCTGATCAGAAATTCCAAAACTCAGATTTTTACATCAGATTGTAATAGTTTTCTGTTTTGGCCTATTACTTCAGTTTTGGAGTGTTAAATCATTATTCTAATTCATTCTCCTCTTCTTAGCTTCATTCTCTATCATTGTAATTAGTAATCTGCAGAGTTATTGGTTGTAAGGTTGCGATTTAGTATTACTAATCCAACCATTTTAGTTTCTGCAATTACTTGTTGAATTCCATATTAAATTACCCCTGGATGGTTTACCGCCAATGTGGAGAATGAACATTGTAGCTCTCACTGTACCCACTTTCCAGTGGTGAATTCCCACTCTCAAGTGGATGCCCGCCGCAGCGGATGAATTAAATAGTTGTATTTTCCATGGCTGGTTATTCGCCTGTTGTTTCAGTTTTTAATTAATAACTCCGTCATATGTTAGCACCTCGCCCTCAGTGGGATCTTGAGTGCACATTCTTGACGTTAAGTTTGTTCCATTTCAAGTACTGTTCTTTAGTTTCTCCGCCATATGACAACACCTATCCTTCCTTGGGATTGAGTGTGCATTCTTGGCGTTGAGTTCTTTCAAGCTTGGATTTCAGTTTTTGATGCTAACGCTAATTCAATTGGTGAAGTGTTGATTGTGTGTGAAAATCTATCGAAAAAATTGGTTAGCATATTTCAATGGTATCAGAGCAGAAGACCCTACCATCCTGTGGCATTTTGCAGTTGGTTGTCTGATGAGTGAAAGAGACACTAGGCCATTCACCAGAAGTCAGGCCAGAACTCAGCATCAGTTTCCACCGAGAGTTTATTCTTCCAACTTCCCTCGTAAATATCAAAGCCATGAAAGTTTAGAGAACTGCTGTTATGATGCATAAATAAATCAAAACTCTCTTGTACCTTTCAGCAGTAACACCATAGCTGTCCCAAGTCTTATGTGCCTCTCCTTTACCATTCCTAACAATAAGCTAAGGGTCTAAACCAACAAAGTCATTAGGCCTTTGCTCAAAAACAACATCATGCAATACTAATTCAGATTTGTTTTCCAGATTAAGCCCCTCAAATTAGCTTCCTCTTTGCCATCCTCCATGCATAGCTTCTGAGATGAAGTTAAAACAGCATCAAATAGAAATTTATCCAACATCAATTCTTCATCATGATTAGGTGCCAACACACCCAGATTCCAAGGTCTTATAGGATGGTAGCTTTGTTGAAATAAAATCTGTTAATTTTTCCCTTCATGAGCAATTGTTTCCTTGATTAAATTACTGTCCAACTCCAAATCACCAATATTAAAGTCATCATTAACACTCCTCTCCATAGGTCTGTTTTGGAAGTCAAACCCAAACCCACCTGACTATAATCACTGGAGCGTGTTAAGAGATTGTCACTATAAGCTAGTCTGGAAACTTTGATGTCCTCACCTTCAGCATGCTCTACATCTGAAAATGCATTAGTAAGCTCAACAATATCATCACTTATATTTACTCCACTAGAATCATCAAGAAACCCAATAGTCTTAGAAACATCACAGAACAAATTGAAACTTGAACTCAAAGCAATTGTTTTGTATTGATTTCCATGCACAACTGTAGCTACATGCATGTCTAAGAGATCATCTTGATGCTTTGTTACATATTCCTCATGTGTCAAGGTACCTTTTCCTTCTAATACATTGTTTTGAAACTTTGCCACACATTCCTTATAAATGGTGGTATTATCTTCTTCATGGGAAGGTCCTATGGAAGTATCTACTCCATGAATGTCATCCTGAATTTGAAGTCTTCCACCCCTATGTGGTCTATACTTCATCCTGAAATCCCTGTAGCCATGGAAATATATTTCACTTTGAAAATTCACACTTGAATCTCTCCAATCTTGCAAAATTTGATCTTCCAATTCCTGCTGTGTAAGTTTGTTGTACCCAAAATAAATTTTTGCTTCAATAAGGCATTTTTTATCAAAATGGTCTAAATCATGTAAAATTGTTGTCAAAAGTCCGTTTTAGGTCAAACAAAACATTGGCTTTTTGTGGGTTTACATCAAGGAAGATACTTGCAAATTTCTAAAAATTTGAAAATTACGGTTTTGTACCCCTGTTTTTAGGAAAACCCCTGAAAATAGGACCCTTCCACAATTAGTTGAAAATGATTTTGATAGGATAATTTGACTTCACGATCACATTGGTCAAGTCAAAATCACCAAAAGTTTGTTTTACTCTAGTGGGTCCACTTCATTTTTTTAGGAGAAATGCTAGGACCTCTGCAGCCATTAATGGCAGATGGCTAGTACTAGGTATCAAAATCTAAGCCTCAAAAGCTTCAACGAAGAATCCATGGCGAAAAATGCTCAAAAAGATGTTCTGTAACGAAGGGGATTTTCAAAAGTGAAAAATGTTGAAAATGGACAAGTCTGGAAGATGCACGCCTTGCTACAAGGAAGAGGCTATGCAATCCATTCCTTAGCCATTTTTCCAACACCCGTACACGCAGCATCGTGAAGGTGATTGCTAAGATGTATCCATTCGCGTCATCAACAATGGTGATCAAACCAGTCAAGCTACACGGCAAACAAAGGCGAAGTCAGAAGATGTTGAAAGCAAGTATCATCAAAAATGGCAATCAAACATGGGAAAAAGCGCCCCTGTAGCTCAGGGGCACCCAAGAATGAGGTGATCCAAATGTCAGTTTTGAGTAAACTTGTCTTCAAGTGATCTCTCTGGCATCAGCTCAGCTTTACAAAGAACCTGTTCGCCAGTCTACAAGACACATCAAACGACGACATCTGTTGATCGCTCGAGCATGCGAAATGGAGGGTAAATCAATGCACATCAAGACAAAAGCACCCCCACTGACCAGGGGCGCCCATCATTTTGAGCTACCTGTTGAACTTTTCAGCAACTGCTTTTTTCAACGCATCTGTTCAACATCCTTTCAGGTTCACGATCAATCCAGTTGCAAGCACACAAGACCTGTCAAGCATTCGCAAACGAAGATCAAGCGTAAAACGCTGGAAGCAAAGGCAAAATGAAAGACATGGAGAATTGGCTAAGTGTTAAGAAAAATGCACCTTCCTAGAAATAGGCTCCCAGCTTTTTGAGTAGCTAGATGCAGTCTTCAAGCTCCGTAACCTCCAGGAAGTCCTCTATCTTGATCAATCTCAACAATGACACCGTCAATAGGTTCAACAAATAGATCAAACATCTGACAACAAAGATCAAACTGGGATTGTTCGTGAAAGGTTGCAAACTAAAAATGACAAGTCAAAGGTCAAAGGCGCCCCTACAGGCCAGGAGCGCCCATACTATTGAAACCCCTAAATCAACTTTCACAACTTGCGAAGCCAGTCATCCTTTCCAGGACTAAACTGGTTATCCATCCCATGTTTCAGCAAGATCACCGAACTCATCAGTCATCGGTGATCTCAGATCAGAACACTATTATCATGGAATCTAGCAGCGCTCATTCCACGAATAAGCCCTACGAAACTTGTTTGTTTCATAGGTTTGTGATGTTCAAGCACACAAAACGAGGCGATTTTAAATCCACCTCGAAGTGCGTCCCAAAGTCTCAAACAGTCCATTTGAGCGTACCTCTGCATTCGTCTATCGAAGACCTTCAAAACGAATATCTTCGCGCACTCTCAATGTTTATACTTTGTGAAAATTGCAAAAGTGCAACAGCTCCAAAAAACAGCACTCTTACACATTGAAAAATTTTCTAAGTGTAAAAAGTGCAAAGGCGCTAAATTTCAGTGCCTATGCACTTAAGTAAAAGTCAACTTGGTGCACAAGCGCTGATTTTTAGCGCTTGTGCACCAAGTCTCCATACTTAGGTGTTTTAATGTCATCGGCGGTGATATTTCAACATGTTGCACTTTTCCCAGTTTTTTCCACTTATTATGCCTTAATTAGTTGCATGACTTTTGGTCATTTATGACACTCCCAAATCACTTTTAAGTGATTTTAATTGACTTTAGTTTGTTCCTCCAATTTCATTTCTCAATTATTATCATGAACTTAACCAACCCAGATTTGATCTCTGCTTTCATTTCTGAAGAGCTGGTTCCAGGAAGCCGACTGCTTTAACTTATCTGTTTGATTTGATTTCAACGCATTGTCTTTATCTATTCCGGTTCACGACACTTTTCGAAGTCATGTTTTGTTTGATTTCGTTGTTTTATTTATTGCATCGCCGAGCCGATTCTTCCGTGATAACATTTCGATCTTCTTTCCATGTTCAGCGACCTCTTTCATTTCAAGTTTTTATTCAAACGTTCAAGCAAGCAAAAAACTTGGATGAACTATTTCTAAGATTCAACTTCGAAGTATTCACTCGAAATGTTCCAGTGGGGTTTTTAAACGCCATTACACCTTCGATTTTTCTGCCAACTACAATCAGGTGGAGCGGTGAAAATCACCGCTCCTACACGGAGTGATTTTCTTTCCTAAATATCCAAGCGCTGAAAAAACTCACCACTGCACTTGCCATGTTTTCTCCAAGAGACTAAGTGTCAGGGCGTCGTTTTTCAACGCCTTGACACATTTAGCAAACCTTCCTTCTAAGTGTAAGGGCACTGATTTTCAACGCCCTTACACCTAAAGTCACTTCTCTAAGTGCAAGGGCGCTAATTTTCAGTGCCCTTACACTTTAGGCAGTTTTTGTCTTCAACATTTCCAAATCACTCTATCTTCGCTCCAAACCCTGTTTCTTCGCTGTCGCATCGTTTTTCGTGCCTCGTTGCTCGTATCACACTCGCTCAACATCGTTACTCGCGTCACGCACCCCAATGCTGCTTTTTCGTCTAACGTTTGTTGATTCACCATCTTTGTAGTTTCTCTCCAAATCTCATCAAGGGATCCTCGAAGTGACATCTTTTTGATCCAGATGCTCCTAGATGACAACGAAGAAGCCTCCATTGTCTTTTAAGGCTAAAGGAAAAATGAAATACAAGTACCAAGGTGTCTATCCGCCTACAGTGGTAATTTCAAAGGTGGACGAAATAAAGGACACCAAGGTTGGTCATCAAAACCTTGTTGATTTTGTGAAAAGGACTAAGCAAAACCCTCTTGAAGACTCCCTAAGAGCCATTGTACACAGTAATCTACATCTGGTGTCCACATTCCCTACTTCTGCACACAATACAGAGTTCATCTTCCGAGTTGCATCCCATTACATCAGGGAAAGCAGAAGTGTGATATATTCCTCTAGACAAGAAATAATGAGACTTGACACTGATTACTTTGATATTGTTTTTAGAGTCTCACAAATGGAAAAATACACTGAAATTTCAATACAACAAGCACAGGAAGTCTATGACTCGGATCCCAATAAAGCTAAGCTTGATCAATAGTCAGTAGTTGAAAGAATCCAGGCATTCTATCTCAAGATGGCCGAAGGGACTTCCATGAAGTGACTTCAAAGAAGATGTCAGGGACATGATAACACTCTTGAGCAGAGTTAAGGGATTGCCTGAATCATCTCATTTTCAAGAGTGGGTGTATGAATACATCCGGATCATAAGAAGACAGAAGGCTCATATTGATTGGGGAAAACAGATCAGTGATGAAATCCATGAACAACTAATAAATGTGCCAACCACTTTGAAGTTCTATATGACTTCTTATCTGGTGTATGTTGCTGCCGTGATGAGGCAATTCCCAAGTTTATCTACAAAAGGGAACCGGCAGTCTGTACCTGTGTACAGATATTTCTATCAACTGGAGCTAAAGGAAATCCTTCACCATTTCAGAAGGGTCATCGATGCTTTCTTTGCACCTTTGCTTTTCAGTTTTGACCCAACTCTCGAGAACTGAGTAAAGTCGGATGCATATTCTTACAATTTCCAATATTACTTACATGAGGGTAGGATGCTACACCAAGTGCCCTTACATGTTGCCCAAATATCCCTCAAACAAGTGGATACTCATGGAGTTATGCAAACAGCTGATTTCAGTTCACAAGGAATGAATGAGGATTCACAAACCAGGATTCAAGTTTCCACTAACGATTGGTAGATATACCATCAAAAGTGTGCAAAAAGCCAAATCGGTCTATGCAGAAAAGCAGGTCATGACAATAAGGACCTATAAATACAGATTTGACTTTGATTACCGGAATGTAAAAAAGAAGTTGAAAACGGGTCACAAGCACAAGTACCGCTTTGAAGACATCTGGGCTGATTGCAGAGATGAGGAGGCTATCCATAAAATGGATTATTGCAGGTCAATCGTACAGTAGAACAGGGATCTTGGTGTTGCTGAGCTACCATAGGGTTTCACAAGCCCTGGTGACATCATGAATGCTGCTTACAATGAACACGAAATCTCCAAAAGACCTTTGCATGCAATCATGGTCCAGGAAGGAAAGTATCTCCATCAGAGAGAGGCTTGCTCCCATATTGGCTAACACTGCAGAGTGGTTGCACAAACATGGCTTCGAGATGAAAACTTTCAGGACAGAGTTTGAAGGAGAGGAACCTGGAGCAGAAGCCAACCAACAACAAGAACTCCGCACAAAAGATAAACATGCGGCTATTCCCACTTCTTCCCGAAGAGGCCCTAGGATTAAGTTCACTATTGGCAAGAAGGATACACG
>VDFB02292347.1:0-47432 GCA_007258455.2 Sequoia sempervirens
AGAAGTGTGATATATTCCTCTAGACAAGAAATAATGAGACTTGACACTGATTACTTTGATATTGTTTTTAGAGTCTCACAAATGGAAAAATACACTGAAATTTCAATACAACAAGCACAGGAAGTCTATGACTCGGATCCCAATAAAGCTAAGCTTGATCAATAGTCAGTAGTTGAAAGAATCCAGGCATTCTATCTCAAGATGGCCGAAGGGACTTCCATGAAGTGACTTCAAAGAAGATGTCAGGGACATGATAACACTCTTGAGCAGAGTTAAGGGATTGCCTGAATCATCTCATTTTCAAGAGTGGGTGTATGAATACATCCGGATCATAAGAAGACAGAAGGCTCATATTGATTGGGGAAAACAGATCAGTGATGAAATCCATGAACAACTAATAAATGTGCCAACCACTTTGAAGTTCTATATGACTTCTTATCTGGTGTATGTTGCTGCCGTGATGAGGCAATTCCCAAGTTTATCTACAAAAGGGAACCGGCAGTCTGTACCTGTGTACAGATATTTCTATCAACTGGAGCTAAAGGAAATCCTTCACCATTTCAGAAGGGTCATCGATGCTTTCTTTGCACCTTTGCTTTTCAGTTTTGACCCAACTCTCGAGAACTGAGTAAAGTCGGATGCATATTCTTACAATTTCCAATATTACTTACATGAGGGTAGGATGCTACACCAAGTGCCCTTACATGTTGCCCAAATATCCCTCAAACAAGTGGATACTCATGGAGTTATGCAAACAGCTGATTTCAGTTCACAAGGAATGAATGAGGATTCACAAACCAGGATTCAAGTTTCCACTAACGATTGGTAGATATACCATCAAAAGTGTGCAAAAAGCCAAATCGGTCTATGCAGAAAAGCAGGTCATGACAATAAGGACCTATAAATACAGATTTGACTTTGATTACCGGAATGTAAAAAAGAAGTTGAAAACGGGTCACAAGCACAAGTACCGCTTTGAAGACATCTGGGCTGATTGCAGAGATGAGGAGGCTATCCATAAAATGGATTATTGCAGGTTAATCGTACAGCAGAACAGGGATCTTGGTGTTGCTGAGCTACCAGAGGGTTTCACAGGCCCTAGTGACATCATGAACGCTGCTTACAATGAACACGAAATCTCCAAAAGACCTTTGCATGCAATCATGGTCCAGGAAGGAAAGTATCTCCATCAGAGAGAGGCTTGCTCCCATATTGGCTAACACTGCAGAGTGGTTGCACAAACATGGCTTCGAGATGAAAACTTTCAGGACAGAGTTTGAAGGAGAGGAACCTGGAGCAGAAGCCAACCAACAACAAGAACTCCGCACAAAAGATAAACATGCGGCTATTCCCACTTCTTCCCGAAGAGGCCCTAGGATTAAGTTCACTATTGGCAAGAAGGATACACGGGCCGTCCAAGAAGAAGAGACTACGGAATCTGAACCATCTCGCTCAAAAGGAAAAGGGCCTATTTCCGAAAAGATAGATTCCAAAGAAGAAGAAAATTCAAGCGATGAATCTGCTGAAGAAGAAGATTCAGAAGAAGCAGACTCTGATGAGGAAGAAGATTCCGCAGGAGAACAAGAGTCTGAAGATCAAGAAGGTGATCCAGAAGAAGAGCAAGAGGGTGATAAACAGGAACTCGAGGATGATGAAGAACAGACTATATCTCCACATGAGAATGTAGTCGAGGATTTTCCCCAGACATCATCGCCCGTAACTTCAAACGTTCCTCACACACCTCATAATCCAAACACTCCACCACCTTTTCCTACATCACCTCTTCCTACATCTACAATACCCGCAGTGGACATTTCACAACTCCCTGCAGCATCAACCGTACTTGATACTCCTCCATCAGTGACAAGTATACAAATGATTGATATTTTGTCAAGCCCTCCATCATCCATTCCCAGCCTGTCATCTCCATCTTACGATATCACTTCAAAAGTTGAATTCAACAGGTTCATGGATGAATCCTTGCATGGTCAACTCAATGTGCAATCTACTGGAGTAGTTATGACAGACACTACGCCAATTGTCACTATACCAGTCATTCCTTCAGAAGCGGCAGTGACAAGAGAATTGACAGTCAACCAAGAAGGTCGTACCTCCTCTCTTCCCCCTTGGTTGGTATCTCAAGTATCGAAGCGGAAAAAGAAAATGATCTCTCCAGACGAGCTTGATCTTGAAGAGATAGCCCTCCAAAAGCCAAGGGGAAGAAAAAGGTGAAAGTGTATTCAAGGTTTCATGTTGACAAAGCCGGTCATAAATATGCAGAGATTGGCGTACCGCCTAAAGAGGAAGGGGATGTCAATATGGAGGACTACACAATAACAAGAGTCCAGCTTGGCAAGGTCGCGAATGAAAGTGCAAAGGCAAATGCACAGGTAACCTTGGATATACTGGCAAGAAGGCTTGACAAAATAAAGCAAGCCTGAAACATGTACAAACAGAAGGCAGAGCATTATGCCACTGTTTTAAGAAGACTTGCAAGATCTTCAAGTAATGCACAACTGTTGGCAATAATAAGTGTTGAGGACCCAGCTGTGAAGAAAGCTGAGAAGTTTTCCTCCAAAGGCAGAGTGTTATATGATTTCATTAATGAAATTGTAGAACATGTTTCCCAGATTATAGTTGTTGCGAATGAAAAAGCTACTCAAATAGCCAAGCTCAAAACAGAGCTTGATAAGGAAGAAAATGTTCTTTCCCAAGAGCGCAAAGAAATGGAAAAATGCCTGTTATTGTGGTCACAAATGAAAGAAGAAAAGCTCAACAAATTGGTGGAAGTTGGGGTGATCCTTGACAAGGAGAAATATGTAGAAGTAAGAGAATCACTGAAACACCGTATCCAGGTAATCAAGTCTCTTACAGAAGATCTCCACCAAGTGCAGGAAGATGTCGAAGGGCATAGTGCTATCCTTGAAAAAGGAATTAAGGAGTTACCAGGACAGCTCTTTGAAGAAAACCGTATCTTCCTCCCGGCCACTAAACTTTCCGAAATCTTCAAAGAAGCCATCATGAAGCAAGTAGAGAGTGCAAACTTTTCGAAGACCTCTATGCATGTTATTTGTGATACATTGCTCACTCTTGACAACCTTAAGACGCATCTTGACAGGTGCAAAAAGGTTCACTCATCCGCCATGAGATCAATCACCAAAATTCACGCCATTGTGGATTACACTGTTGGTCCGGATGAGACATTCATGCAGGAGACCAAGAAGAAGTATGAAGACTTTCGTGCCCAAGCAAGGAACCATGAAGATTCTTGATCTCTAGTGTTAGACTTTTTGATGCATCCCTTTATGCATCTTGTTAATAGTTTGTGACATCTTAAATGTCTTTTCTGCAAATGTAATTACACTAATATCTGAGATGTAGTTTCATGAAGATGAATTACATTTTGACTTAGTCAAAGTTAGGTGAGATTTTCTTAAATCAGCTCACCTAATTTTCCTAACTTTTCTCAACTGATTTCCTAGATTTACTCTTCCCTCTCTTTTATAAATATGAGGGATTTCTATTGTAATCTTTACCTTTAGTATTTTGCAACGAAGTGCTGCCCTTTTTGAAGCAGATTTGTGAAACTTTGTGTTCATAATTGTGAATGAAAAATCTGATCAATAAAGAAGAGAATTGCATACCAAACTTTGCGTTGGAATCAATAATCTTGTGGATTGATCTTATTGGTAGTGGTTAGTAGATGAGATATGAAGGGCTTCAAATAGATTTGTGTAAACTTTGTGTTACATTCTTCTTTTGAATTTACATTTATGTTTGGATACTATTGTTGAAAGATCTACAAGACTTTGTGCTTGTAATCGTTCATGTTGTTTGAGGAATTGTTGTATCTAAGAAGACTTTGTGCTTCTAATGCAACAAACGTTACAATTCTCACTAGTCCATTGTTGAAAAGCTACAAAACGACTTTGTGCCTTCGTGAGTTTTTCTCTCTTTCTTCTATTTGTTTATTATTATCATACCTGGTATCTCTATGCTTTGCTTTGACAAGATAGAGGTATTGGCATTACTGCTCGTTTTTAGTTTAAAGTTATCTTGAATCAGAACTTCCAACCATGAAGCATTGTAAAACATCTTCTCTGAAAAAAAAGAGAAGCATGAATGTGACACCCCCCCCCCATTTCGTAAGTGTAGTGTACATTGTGTAAATACTTAATTAGTTTTACCTTAGCTTATATTAGCAGTAAGAAGGGTGCCTCCTCTTTCTGAGAGGAGAGATTATATCTCACATAGTTGTGGTTGAAGTCTAGGTTGTGTAATCTATTGAAAAGATGATTACATAATTTTCACCAAACAGTTTTTTGGCGACTCCGCTAGGGAACGACACATGCAATCTAAGCCTCACGCTTTTGATTGAAGTGAATAAGTTTTCCAATTTCTTATTGTTCTCTTGTATATTGTTATTTTTAATCTTCATCTTGTTCAAATCTACATTCTGGCGGACCGAATATATACACGAGGATTGAGGGCTCAAGGAGTAGCAGATCCACTTTTTGAAGAGTTGTTGCAACATAATTTTCCATTTACTCCTCTGCGAGTAAGGTAACCATTACAACGTGTTGCGAGCTATCCTCCGCGAATACAAAGATCTCCTCTTCCAAGTGTTTGGTTTGTTTACCACAGGCGTCCAGTTCAGGTACCTGTTGTGCAACATTGTGTAAATACTTAATTAGTTTTACCTTAGCTTCTGTTAGCAGTAAGAAGGGCGCCTCCCCTTTCTGAGAGGAGAGATTATATCTCACACAGCTGTGGTTGAAGTCTAGGTTGTGTAATCTATTGAAAAGATGATTACATAATTTTCACCCAACAAACACTAAGGGTCAAATTGGAAGAATTGAAGAACACCCAAGAAACTAACTAAGTCTAGTGAAAAATGCACCTTCTTGGGAAAAGGCGCCCAAGAATTTGAGGCATCAGATTCAGGTATTGAGCTTTGCAACTCCCAAGCACACTTCTTCAAAGTTGATTCAACTCTACAATGGATCTGTCAGTAGCACCTCAAGATCAACCAGACAACCAGAATCAGAGATCAAATGGAGGTACTTTGTCACAGAAAGAAGAATAAAAATTGCTCAACTCCTCAACTTGGACGCCTAAAGTCAAACTACGCCTAGTTGACTGAAGTTGTCAATTTAGAAAGCCTTTTCATGTCTAAAACGTCCCATAATTGGTGGAAATCAGCTCTGTGAACTCCAAATCAGGAAAATTGACTCAATCATGTGTTGGCGCCCAAGCTTGATGCATTCAACATCAAACACTATTTATCAAGTCTAGGCATCATTATTCATCATCTTTCTTTGCGGGTTGAAGTTCAAGAACAAGCATTTTTCCTCTCCAACATTTTTCAAAGATCTGACAAAGGATTTTCTCAGTGTTCATGCTTTCAAGAACAGGTTGCACAGAAGAGCAGTATATTAGGAGTTACATCTCTAAGGCGTGATTTTCTTGAAGATCTAGAGAGACGGTTTATAACTTCCAAACTTCTTTGTCTTTTTCTTCGATTCTTGTCTTAGATCTTCTTGCATGTCCAAGTAAACGGAGATTTTTCACAGATCTAACCTTTTGGGTATGATCACCACAATTTTTTCAACAAAACCCACGTGCTAGATTCTTTCAGAAAAAGTTGCTCTGCTGCCCCTATTTTTTAGGGTTTTCAAAAAAAGTCATAATTTCAAAAATCAGACAAACCGGGTTTGTTCAGCTTTGAAGCGCCAACAATACCCATGTGTCAGATTTTTCCAAAAAAAAAAAAGCCTCTGCTGCCTCTGAAACCTCTGCCCCGAAGGGCTCTTGCATGTATGAGGGAAAGTAACTTTTTGGAATTTCTGACGTTCTAGGTCCATTCAGAAAATTATTCTCAGCAATACCCACATCTCAATTTTTTTCATAAAAATTACCCCTCGGCAAGGCTATTTTTAGCAATTGTAGAAAAGTTGGCCAAACAGTATCGTGTGCCTAGTCAATCTTCAAGGTTTTCAAAATGCAGTTCTCCCAAGTCGAATACAAGACCAAAACAATCTTGGTTCATGACTTCCTGAAAACGATAGACACCGATCTGCATCAGGCACACCCAGAGGTTGACTCAAAAAAGTTGGAAGGCATAGACCCATGCACATTACAGAACATCGAGCAATCCGGATTGCTTGAGGCAGCGTCAATCCCCATCACAACACAGTGCGTGGAATTTGTAATAGCTTGTATTAAGCATTACAACCCTACCACACAAGAGATTCGATCAGTGGATGGGCGAGTGATATGCGGCCGCAAGCCTAGGGATATCGAAAGGTGCTTTGCCATTCCACCATGTGCGGAAAACGTTGTCATATCTATGAGAGAGTGCGAAAAGGCATTCGATGTGTCAAAAGACAAGTGTCAGAAGAGGATGGCGGAAAAATGGCTTAAAGAGAAAAGAGCCAACTTGCCAAAGAATCTAGGACGTGGAGAGTTCAGGGATGAATATGCAGTGATGATCACTCTACTCAACCACATCACTGGTCAAGAAGAGGCGAACAAATTTCAGTCATGGATGTACTATGTCATCGCCAAAATTGTGAGCAACTGAGAGCATTATGATTGGCCCGCCCTAATCAATGATACTCTCCACAAGCAGATGACCAGTTTCTTAGAGGCTCACAGGTTTCACATGTGTTCATATCTCATATATCTAATAGCCTTCCAAGGCTAGTTTAGAGTGTGAACAATATGGGAACTTTGGGTGTGCAAAAGGTTCACGAGTATTTCTCGCAGCTGGAGTTCACACAATCAGAAAGATATTTCAAGTGAGTAAATGATCTCTTCCTGATGCACACTGTGAGAGACCTTGCTCATGAGTTGCATACACGCATATCACCAACAGCCAAGGAGGCAATGGTATATTGGGCGGATTGGTTCATCCAGTTCCCCACTTTCACCTACATCCGCATGTATGGGTACTCGGGTCATCCCACCATGTTACCTCACTATCCATCAGATAGGGTGGTCTTCATGGAATTCTTGCAGCAGTTGTCCGAGGTACATTCTCTTCTGCGTCTCAAACGCAAGACAGCTACAAACTTTCCTTTTGAGATGGGACTTTATAGGTGCAAAACATCAACTGATGCCAAGGCCATGGGCCAGGAGATGGTGAGAATTAATCTTAAGTTTCTCATCGAAAGACAATCCTATGATCCTCAGAGTCACTATGCAACATGCCTTGGTCAATACTCTTCACGCGAGTCTTCCATGGAGAACTATTGGTTCAACTATGAAGATGAGTTTGAAATACGAAGACACAATTACAACCGGTTCAGACTTCCACAAATTGTTGACTTCATGTCAAAGGACGTGGAAGGACTATCCGATGATGATGGGGAAGTTATTCTTCCCTCATTCTTCGTAGATCAGGTTGACTCACAACCTCTTCGAACAGTGGATTGGTATGCCAAGGAAAATACATCAATTGAGGAAAGAACTGTCAAAGGACGTGGAAGGACTATCCGATGATGATGGGGAAGTTATTCTTCCCTTATTCTTCGTAGATCAGGTTGACTCACAACCTCTTCGAACAATGGATTGGTATGCCAAGGAAAATACATCAATTGAGGAAAGAACTAGCAAAGTTGTCAGAAATAGCTACCTCTACTTGGACAGTAAAAGGACAAGGTAGTTATTCCCCGCACAGAGCCGCCACTGGTTCATTCTTCACTACCTTCCACGTCAAGGAAAAAGCCCAGATAGAAGAAATGGAGTAACCCTCCTAGAGGAGCCAGAATGTCAGGATACATAAGGGGAAGAATGCCAATTGTTGATACAAATCAGCAAGAGGTACATGTGGAGATAGCCAGAAACATAGCTAAGCCAGTCATGGAAACAGTTGCAGCTAAACTAGTCATGGAAACAATTGCAGCTGAGACAGTAGTAGAGATGGAAGCAGATCCCACCATTCTGCCACCACCACAACAGTCATCGTGTAATAAGACACCCCTGTTTTTTGTTTTTTGAAATTGATTGTTTGCTGATTGTATTTGCTCAATGGTTTCAAATTTAGTTTCCAAGTTGCTTTGCCAAATTATAAAATACAAAATGCAGATTACAAAGTAAAGAAACACAAACACTTGAACTTATCAAATGAATCTGCACATAACATCAAATGCTTTCATTTCTTGAAGGAAATCAGAACATTACATTATTTGAATCAGAGAGAACCTATAACAGCATCAAAGAGAAGCATCTGTCCAAGTGTCACAAAATCCAAGATACCAAGCTTCAACTCCTCCCAGGCTGGCTTAACAAATGACTTTGCTGTGGCTCCCTTGCTGGGTTTTGGCTTTATCTAAGACTTCACCAAAAAATTGAGCAAGTACTCAATAGAATTGGCCTTTGATAGGCTTCTCATTAATCCAATACTCAGAACGAAATCCTTAAGGAATTAAAAGCTGTATACAAAAAACCAGGTTCAGACCCATGACTACAGTTGTCCAGAAACTGTAGAAAATCACTTCAAAAACTCCTAAAATCACACCAAAACTGAAATCACACCCAAGCACACCAAAATCACCTAAAAATACTGAAAAATCTTCATGTCTTCTCTCCTGTAGATCAATCTGTGAAGCTCTTGATGAAATATATTTGTAACCAGCACCAATTTCTGACTAGGGTGGATATTTCACCACCAAAATCAGCCCAACAATGGAGGGTTTTCGTCTCACAAAGTTTCCCAAGCACCAGATGAAAATCCAGCAGCATTTCAGTATGTTGTCAAGTTTGAATAATTCAAAATGAGAGCCAAATTTCATATTAAAAGATTAGGGCAAGATGTGAACTCCAAAACTTTTTAAATTTCACCTTAATAAAATGGGCACCCGCTTTTCCTTTGAAAGATTTAAGTTTCTTTTTTTTTTTTTTTTTGAAATATTTCAATATCCCCTCAAGTTGGCGTCCCTTTTTGAAGTCACCAAAAAATAATAAACTTCAAATTAACTTACCCCCTTCACATAGGCGTCCCATTCAAGAGGCAAATATAATATTTTAAATTTCACTTTAAAACAACTTAATGTCAATGCACTAGGCGCCTTGGTCCCTTCTAATGACCCCTTTACCCCTCAGCTTAAGTTATGACTTAACTTTATATTTTCAGCTTAATTAAAATGCCCAAGGGGTCAATTAAAGTAAATATTTAACTACAACCTTAGGCTCTCCAACTGAAATTAGGTTAATATGCTGCTGTCATAGACCAAGTCTGGAACCAACTCCCACTAGTGACTTACTAAAAATAGCACTGCTATAAATAGTAAGTGGATGCCAAATGCTCAAAATTGAGCAAAACTAAAGATCACTGGGAACAACGTGACCAACTAATGAAGCCAACACTGAAACCGTCCACTACTATAAATAGTAACCCCTCCAAAATAACCCCAAACTGACATCAATGCTGGCAACTGAGTCCCCTAACCACATCAACTAGCCTATGAGGACTTGGGAATAGGCTAATTGTGCCTCGATACTGCTCAAGAATGAGAAGGGGACATTACACATCGGTCCATATTGACTTAGACTTGCCACCATTTAATGTCCCCGTTTTTAGCACTTCACTTTTCAGTGATTGATAGCCTATTCCCTGTGTGCTGTCAGCCAGTCAGTGGCAGAATTAGGGTTTCCGACTGCTTGATGGGTTCTCTTGAAGATTCAGGGTTTTGCTTGTTGGAGTTTGGGTGTTGGGATTGCGGATTCTTTCTGGGTTTTCTGAGAGCTTCGCGGTGGTATGGTTAGTTTGGCATTTCGGGCAACTTCGTGAATTTACTATTTTTAGTAAATTCTATTTTTAGCAGTGGTCCAGTCAGCACCAGCTCCGTCAACTTTCCTCTTCTGGCAATTCATTGGGTAATTTTGATTTTTGGCTTAAGGGGTTCATTTTGGAGAAATAAGTATTTTAAAGACAATAATGTTTTATTTTATAAAATAACCCCTTGTCCTAGTAATATGACTTTAAGTTGTTTTAAAGAAGGGGACCTTGAGGGGTATTTTCTCATGAAGAAATATTTTTATATTTCTAAAGTCAAATTGCTCTTGAGGAAATTGGACGCCAACTTAAGGAGAGAAATATTTTATTTAAATGTTTTATTTTGCCTTAAAAAGGGACGCCACTTTGGAGGGATAAGGAGTCAACTTCAAATTTGAAATGCTTTGACCTTGGTTTGGGCGCCCTTCTAGATGCTTTTGGAAGATTCTTCTCAAGTCTATAAAAGGAGGCTTCTATTCTTCATTTGGCATCTTATTTTCTATCATACTGTTATGCTGCTGAAATACTTTCAGAGTTACTTCGAGGGATGCATACCTCCTAGCCAATTCTCTTGGTTTCGTGCTTGAAAGATAGCACCTAGCTAAGGCTTCAAGACTGCTTCTCATCCAGATTTGCAGACAGAGCATCAAGGTTGAAGATTTCAGAGATTGGACAGTTTTACAGTTGCTGATTTTAGCATGGCTGAAAGTAGTTTTAGCTTATAAGTCATTGTACGATTTTTGTTTGGTTATGGGTACTTTACCTATGTCATTCTCACCCTAGGGCGCCCGTCTTTGGTGAGTTTTAGATTTTATTAGCAAGTCTTAGATTTTATCTTGTCAAAATCGCCCTTTTGAGGGTTTTTTCATTGCTGGGTTGTCTTGGAATTTGTGCAAAAATAAATAACAATAGTTTGGGGTAGTTTCATAACTCTATCTTGGTCGCCATCATCTTAGGGTCACTATGCATCAAGTTTGAAGTGATTTGGTTGGGTTTTAAGTGAGTTATGAGCTTTTTAGTGGGTTACTGTGTTGCTGGTTATGCATTTTCAGTCTATGTTCAGTCATATCAGATTGTTAGAGTTTGCTTTAGGAGTTGGGTTTGAGTCCTGGAGTCATATTGAACATTGGAGATACATTAAACTTCATCACAGCATTGATATATCACTAATTCAATGTTCTTGGCAGGCAACTTTTCTTATTGTAAGGCTGTTACAGTAGTACTGTTCAGCCCTTTCTATTTCTTGCTAAGTTACATTGTATTCCCACGGCTGTGGAAGAGACTGGCCCTTGTTCAGTCTATTTGTATTGCATTTAGTATCTCCGCCATATGATAGCGCCTTGCCCACCTCGGGTTTGGAGTGCACATGCTTGGCGTTGAATTCATTTTATGTATTGCATCATTTACAATAGATACTCCACCATATGGTAGCTCCATTCCCACCTTGGGTTGGAAAGCACATTCTTGGTGTAGAGTTTACTTTTAGCATTGTAATTCCTTCTAGTTGTACTGACGACCCTCTTGCCATATGACAACATCTTTCTCATCTTGAGATTGAGTACGCATTCTTGGCAAAGAGTTACTTGCGAACTGCTGGTTTTGTTTTGGACTAACCCTAACGGGTACTTCTTGCATTAGTGTGTTCATTGAAATAAATTGAAAAAATTGGTTTGGTTCATTACACACCATGCGACAATGCAACACAATCCCACTCGTCAAGAATTCAAGGGCCTAACATCCATCCTTCCAGTGAGGTTAGTCAAGATTCATCTTGGCTTGAGAACCTCCTAGGAAGGAAGAGAGAGAGGCCATCCTACCAACTGGACTTCACAGAATTTGACCATGTCCCTCAAGACATGCCAGTGAAGAAGCTGAAGAAGCAAGTCCATGTGGGAAAAAATGTTGTCAATGAGATTTTCATAGAGACAGTTGTGCCACTTGAAGACAGGAATGCAAATGAGGTAGAGGTTGATGACTTCACCTTGTCGAAGGTCAACCTTGGTAAGACCACTCGTCAAATTGAGGCAGATCTCCTTGAAGTTGTGTTAGTGAGTGTCAAAGAAAGAATGGCAAAGGACGGTAAAGACAAAGTAGCCCTAAAGGCTGAAAACCAGCAGTTGCGGATGTATATATCCAACTTGATGCATAGTACACCAAACATCTCTTCCTTGCTTCGAGAGATGCTAGACCTCCTTGCGGAACAAAATCACCATCAGCTAATCCTATATGGAAAACACTTGAGAAATCAAGTAGAAGAATTCGTCATCAGGGGCCGGTGTATACTTGCAAAGCTGTACCAGCTAAGGTACAGAGCCCATGACCTTTGTGCGAGATTCAGCAATCAGAGCAAGATACAACAAAGAAGAGGCCTGCGAACGAGAACACTCTCTCAGACTTGCAGATGGCGTACAATTCTGTTACCAGAGAGGAGAACAAGCAACATCTTTTCACTTGGAAAGAGCAGCTTCTATACAAATTGAAAGCTTATGATACCAACTTTGTGGAATTAATTGAGCACCGACAAATTGTGGCAAGTGTTATCAAGTTCGTAAGAACGTTGGTAACATTTATCCCTTGCCTTTACCAGCATGAAGGAGGTGCATACATTGAGCTAGCTAAGGTACAAACACAGTTTCAGGATCTCATCTGTAACAGTTTCTGTAGTGATCCTATTGACTGCAGGTTAAGTCAGATCGCAGCCATGTCGGCAAAGCTAGATGACACAACTGCCAAGACTATTGAATATTAGGCGCTAATTGCAGGTGGTGAGGAAATGCTGCGACGACACGTCATCATCCTGTGCAATATCAATTACCCAAATGCAAAGGCAGTCAACGACTAGTTAGAGGAATTGTTGACTCGAGGTGATAAGGTGTAAACACCCAGTTAGGATGTCCTACCCTCCAAAATAGCATTTATGACAACAGGAGTTAACTTGATGCCTCTTTCCAAGTTAACTCACTATCCCACTGATCATGCATGTCTATTTCCACTAATTATGGATGTCTATTTTGGATTTCCACTGATTGTGGATGTCTATTTTGGAGGCACTTTGTATATTGGAGTTCTCTCTTCGTTTAGAATCAGTTAACTGAAGTAGACTTCCTAGTTAACTATTAGGTTACCTACTTTTAGACATAGGAATAAATCTTGTTGATTGATTGGCAAGAACTGAATGTCAACTCAAGGAGACTTTAGGGTTGCCTACTCTTTGAGTTTCTATAAATAAGAGCCTTGGGCTCATTGTATTTTAACTTTACTTCACAGCAGCAAAACGCTGAGCTAAAAAGCCTTCGACTTTGTTCGCTTGGTATATGTTCTTGAACCGTATTTGTTATAGTTAAACGCTGAGTACAGCTTGTGTTCTTTCTATTCAAATAGGTGTGTTAAATCTATGTTCATGTTTTATTGGTTGATCGCTTCTTGTGTGATTGTCTCTTTGACACAAGTTGTTGTCCCAATGTGTAATCTTTGATCGAAGTTGGGATAATAAATCAAGAGAGCCTTGGGCCATTGATCCAAAAGTCTCAAGATCTATCATTGTATGTTGTTCTTAATAATCTTTCTTTTGATCTACACCTCGGAAAGAGAATTGTCTCTCCTTGGGAATTTAGAGAGTAGGATTATCATTATTTGTTGTTTCTAGTAGTTTGCCTTTCAGCCTACACCTTGGAAAGGACATCGTGCCTCCTTGGGAATCCTGAGATCTAGCCTACCGTTTGATGATTACTTGCATGCATTCTATTTCGGTGTAAATCTAGAAATTCAGAGCCTTCAAAAGCATTCTGAGAGATAGCTCGTCCAAGTGATCGAACCATACCATTCTCGCTCCTACATCCTCTTGCTTTGTTTTTCTAGAGGAAATAGGATAGATTAAAAGTTAGCCTAGTTGTAGTTAAGATCTGCAAAAACTAGAGAAAACCTTAGCTGCAATGCCTTGAGTTTATGCACCCTTGTGCTCTGCCACTAAGTAAAAAGATAGGAACTTAGTCCGTTTACTTTTACGCAACCATCAGCAAAAGAGGGAGCTTCCCCTCCATAATTTGAAGAGCAATTCATTCTGTGCATAGCTGTCTGTTTCCAATAAGCACTCCAGAGGTGCTAATTGAAATGCCAACAAAGTTCATCATTAATTTGAAGGTTCTTCCTTGGAGGAAAATTGATTGTTGGAGGTTCAGAATTGGTTGTCACAGTCATAGTACTCTAATTTGCAATCTTGTTGTTAACTGAATCATCCCTATTTCCATAATTTCTTTCTTGTCCATTTTTCCCACCAAAACGTTGGGTCGTTAAGGCACATAATTGAGCTATATTCTACTGCAACTCACATTGTCCTCTAGCAAAATCATTTAAAATGTCTCTTGTGTTTGGTTTCTTGTGGTCTATATGTTTTTTGTCACTCATACTACATCAACCCTTCAATACTTGTAAACTGATCGTTCACGGATGACCCTCCAAGATGGCAAGATGCACCGCTCTGATACCACTGTAACAGACACCCTCAATCTGCCTTTGTTTATTTTGTTTTCTGATGTGTTTGAAATATAATTTGCAATACTTTTGTGATGGTTTTGAGATGATAAATAAAGTATAGATAATAAGTTAACTTGCAGCAATGAAAACAACTCAAGAAATTACAATTTTTGGAATTACAATGAGCATAAAATTCAAGATTTATATTCTGATCAGAAAATAGCTTTTTTCTCAATTACAAAGGTGACCCAATTCATAAAATATCATAACATATCTAAATCCAATAAACCCAAAAAAGGTTGGAGTCTTTGACAAGGTGTTGTAGTTACAACCAGCAAGCTAGAACCTCCAAAAATGGGATGCCACAACCAAAAATGATCTCCGTTGTTGATGAAATTGGAATACAATGCAATAAGAGCCCTAGGCGCCACCCTCAAGCCAATCAAATAAGGATAAAACTCAGTTGGAAGCTCCAAAAACCCAACGCCATACCCAGAATGGTACAATCATCTACAAGGATGGTACGGCCAGCTAAAGATAACTCAAACAACAATCTCACAAATCTTTCCTTCAATCAACCTCCACAAGACTGATATGCAACAACCTTTGCCAAAACTGAAATATAAATCTCCACCATTAAGCACAACTATGATTTCTGTATGAAACTGTAAATGTTATCAAATCTTATCAGAGCACGATCCTAAAAGACCTATGGCAATTCTAAGTCTGCAATATTGTGTAGGAATTCAAGTCAAATTTATACTTATGTATTTGAATGTGCTGATTGCAGAACATTAATCAATTTCGATGTTTGCAATATAGAAATGTTTTCCCATTTATATCATGGGAGAAGACACGCTCTAAGGAGACGCGTCTCATGAGAGGACGTGTCTCCACAAGATGGAGACACGTCCACTCATGGGACGTGTTCCTTGAGCGCGCGGGTTCCCTTGAAAATTCGGTGGTTACCAATTAACATGCTTTTAACAAGCAGCAAACAAAGATTCAAAATATTTATCTGAAGACGTTTTATATTTAAGAGTAGTTCGATTAAATATAAATGATGATGATGCATAAATACAGTCATCATTTATATCTGACCGATGCTATCTTAAATCAACATAAACCACCAGGAAATCCTCCAAATTGGGTATCTCACCAACGTGGAAGATGTCGTCTATAAGGGATTTCATCCTCACAAACCTAGAAGAAGAGAACCAGCTCCTCCAGCAAGAAGAAAACCAAATATCAAGTCCAAACATGAATGACCAAAATGAGCTCCAAACTTTTTTTTATAAGCTTTTTAAGGCTTTCCAGAAACTCCCTTTTAAAAATCACTTTATTAATTTATTAAGCCTTTTAACTCCAAAAAGTGATTTAATTTACTTTTAAAACATTTTTGGCACCTAAAGTTAGTTTTAAGCATCCTATCATTTAGAACTTTCCATCCTATTTCCAACGAGCTATAACACTGAGGTGCTCGATAAATGTATTTAATTAAAAAGGCAACATTAGTGAAAAATATAGCTCAATATTACACCCAATTAGTGGAAATGGCTGAAATGGCTGAAAAGTATCAAAATTGAAATCTGACTACGGAGGAGTGATCCTGATGATAAAAGATGATAAACGGACCTGACTGGGTGACTTACTAAAAATAGACACTCCCCCCAAGAACCTTGGAGCCCAACTCCAGAAGCCGAAAATAACATTTGAAAGTGTCATATGACTCTTTAAAACCATCTAAGCTCATTGGTAACATCAAATTACCCCTTTGAACATGCGGACACAAACCCAAAAAGTCAGCAACAACTACATTGCTAGAGAACTTGAAAATGGGGACATTACATCATTGTTAAGGGTCGAACAATTGGCTGAAAGCCCTCTGTATAGTTCTCCGTTAGATTAGTTTAGTCTCTATTTTCTGATCTGAGTTATATCAATTGAGAAATATAGTTATTGTAGCTTATATGAGTATTTTCTTTGTAAGCATGTGAAGTTTGGGCTTTCAATGTACATCTCTGTAGTAGCATTTTTGGAAGCAATCTATGCATGTCATATGGTGGTTGCTTCAACTTACTCCTCCTTTGATATAAATTTGTACATATTGCTTTGTGTTGTCAAAGAATCATTTTCTTAGATGATTGCATTGTTTTTGCATTCAAGTTGTGCTTGGATTGACTGTTGCATGAATAGATTTTGATGTTTGCAAAGAATGTTTGGCAGCCAATTATTTGCACTTTGGTTGACAAAGTCATTTTTCTCATCCCTTTTCTCTCTATCCCTTAATCTTTTGATCTTTTTTTAACATCTTAGTTAGGTAGGTTAGAATATGTTTTAGATTATATCATATTATATATTATTTTCTGTTTTCTTGTCCTTCAAACATTGGCAAGCAAGAAATTATTGAAACTCATTTTAATTTGTATAACTGAGTTATATTATTTTGCAGGTGAGCTAATCAACAAGTCTCTTTGTAAAACAATTTTACTACCTTTGAGTGAAACACAGGTAGCCTAGACCAAGTAATTTAAGCCTCGGGGAGATTCATCTCCTTTCAATAGGGGTGCCATCCACAACTCTTTAAGTTGGTGGTGTGTGTCAAAACATTCATCAATAGGTTGGCAGCAAGGAAGAGACTCCTGAAAATGATGAGGGATCTGTTATTAGAGGTGACCATTGTCCTAATCTTGTTGTTGAAACTTTACTCTTTGGATGCTAGTGACTCATTCTTGATTACTGTGGAGAAAGAGTCTAAAATTATTAATTTGTCTATTTGATATGCCTTTATGTGATGATATGGTTTGATACTTCAAATTTTGATTCTGCTCCTTGGGAGGTGCTGCTGGTATTTATCTTTTTGCAGTTGGTGCTATTTGTTATTTGATGTTTGAGCTATGATGTGAACTTTGTTTTGGTAAGTTGTAAACCTGCTAGAGCTATTTATTTTCTAAACTAATTTTTCCAGTCTCAAAGAAAAATAAAACTTCATATTGTTAGTTGCATTGCACTCCAGAAGATTGGTTGTCTATCAGGAATGTATGTAAGTGTGAAGATGTTCTCAAAGCCTGCAAAAGATAATATTTTTTCAACCTGTTGTGTACCGGAAAGACTTGTATTTTAGATTTTATCATACGGACTACATATTACTTGATTGAAAACATTGTATACTAATGGTAACTTTACATCCTCTAAAATGGGAATACATTAGCCAACCATCCACTCCAAGTGTAATTAAGGGACTCCATTGACAAAATTAAGTTAAAACCAAATGAAATCAATACCTATAAACATTGCCATACAAATTGCATCTATGGATAAATCAAAAGCTATATGATCAATTATTAGTACCAGATGGTGTCAATTCCTCCAGAATGTTGTCCATTATCAAACAATCTTCCAAAGCTGCATTACAACCAGTACCATAGGTTGGGAACTGCAACAAATTCAAAGAATATTGTGAGAAAAGTAAAAACATGGACTAATGACATGAGCTTTTGTTTATTTAAGAATGACTTTTCTTTATGCAATATGAGATACAATGCAATGGCACTCTATCATCATGCTCCTAATATTTTCTGGTATATCTTACATGTACAATTCAGATATACATGTCCTTTTGAAAATCACTGAGGATGACAGAGAAAGATTATTTTTTTAAATTGATGTAAGTGCCAGAAAATTACAAGCACACAGCTGGCTGTAATGAACAAAAATGTAACTTTTGATAGAAGCATTGATAACTCATGGCATGAATTTATTATATAATGGCCAATAAAAAATCTTTTGGAAAGGAAAAAATGAAAATCAAATGTTATGGATGACAGGGATAGCCCTACTTAATGTGCACCCAGTTCAACAATCTAAGTCATTTTTTCTCTAATTTAAATATGCCAACTATTTACCACTTTTGCCAATGGATGAGATGATAGGCAGACTGATTAGTAGTCTCCCTTGAAAGCTGCAGATCCTGGGTTCAAATCCCTAGTTTTTACCACTAAGAACATTCCAAATAAGTCAGACTGGGTGCATGTTTAACACAGCTTGTTGGATGTGCATACATTGTGGTGATACCTATGCCCTAAGTTACCGAATCGGCACGTATGAGGGGTCGATTCCGGGTATGATACATATCTGAATCGGATATGCCCAAAAACCCTTGTGGATTCGGACAGGACACGGGTAAAAGGAGTTAGAAACGTTTTTAAAATTTTAAGCCGAATCCTGACGTTTTTCAGGTCGGCGTGGCGAATCAGCATGTTTTCCAAAAATTTTGTTGACTTTTTCACGGGTAAAAAAGTGAAAACCTAAAAGATAAAATCATTTCGCAATACTTTGAAAACATTTTCACTGTCGACGTGGGTTTCTAAAGATGTTACACCCCAATTGTGTAATTACTATTTACTATTACTATGTAAGGTAAATGTGAATGTAATGTGAATTTAGTGGATGAATAAATTGTACTTGCACTTTGTTATCACTGCTTTATGAATGAATGTCATCTCATTTAATGTTATATTAAGGAATGCATTTATGTGATTGGATGAATATTGAATTGATATTCTAACTTTGGAAATGTATTATGTATACTGCATATTTTGTGAACAGTTGACTATTGTGTGCAAGTGTTAGTGGTTGCAAGTATATGCTCAATTCCTCCAGGTGAAGGGGAAGTATCACTCAGGAGAAGGTCTTGGTCGGTTAACCAATAACATAACCTATCTGAGCTTACACACACCACAATAGAATAATTGAGTCGGGTTATTAAGTGGGAAGTTGGTAAGTCATCCCTAGTCAATATGTCTGCATTAGTAAGAGTCTTGTTTACTTTTGAGTGCATTATTGGGTGGTGTTTATCTGTTTGAGCTTAAGAGTTCTTTCCTTGTTACTATGCTTGTATTGATATGTGGAACGTAGGAGGAATATGTATACGCACACACATGCATGTCGATGATAGGCTATACGCATGAAGGAACGCATACATGAGGGTACATAGGTAGACGTATCTATGCACACTCATGCACAAGCTGCTTATGGGCATGAAACTATCTGATGGATCTCACAGCATGTATATGTATACGTATAGATATATCGCTCGTAGGCTCTTATCACTACCATAGTAATTGTATGTGATTTTGGTGTAGGAAACGAATGTGTGTGTGTGTATATATATATACGCATATGGTGGCAAATGGACATGCCCATACAAATGTATCGATACATGTATACATATAGAGGCATATATATATAAATATATATGTACACACAACCGATATATTAATATAGCAATATGATTGCTATTGTGATGTATTCATTTGTATATCGATTATATATACATGCTTTATTGATATATGATAAATATGGATATATATATACTAACATATACATATATACGTATACGTGTGTGTGTGTGTGTGTATATATATTTATGTGTGCTAATATATATGTAAGTATATATATGTACATGTGAGTGCTAATATATATATATATATGATATTTGCTTTGAGATTGACTATCTAAAGCAATGACTATCAGCCGATTTATAATTAAATCAAAGGCCGACTATAAGAAAGTAATGACTGTATTCTTTAGCCGCATTATACTCTTACTGTTTGCGAAAGAAGAGTTTATAATCTGCAAACATTGAGCAATCATTAAGTCGATGAATGATGATAGAATAAGTCGATGCCCTTTTGTAGAGAGTTGTGGACTTAGTAAACTCTATTTAGCATGTTTTTAAGTATCGACCAACATTTGCAAAGGCGTGTAAACCTATCAATGACTTTGTCAAATCAATTTATTATGTGAATCAACTCACACCAAGACTAAGTCAATAAAAACTTGGTGCCGCATACTTAATATTGATTGTTTCTGATAAGAAGGAAATCACGCCATCTCTGAGAACGAATAATGAGGCTTTGGCGCCACCTTTGAATCCTTATATCTGTAGATGTCCCTTATGAAATGCAAACCGAATTCTATCATGTGAGATTTGAATTGGTCTCTAATTGCTGTCATTTAACTAAGTCGATCTGTAACTGTTTAAGCTGAGTATGTGCTTATATGTTTGCCACCTTTTAGCTGAGTTAGATGTGTTGTTGTGCATGCTTGCTGCTATTAGAACTCATGCCTAAACTGTAGGTTGAGTAGTTACCAAGTTGTTGTATAAATAGTGGGCTTGAGAACTTGTTTGGGACGCATTATTCCTTGAGCAAGTCTCTGCATTTTATCTACATTTTGTCTACAATATTCTACCAAGTACAGTGAGTGAGAGCCTTGAGTATTAGAGAGAGTTTATTTTTTATTACATTGGTCTACCCAATGCCTACTACATAAAAATTATCAATCACTGCGTAATTACCCAATGCTTGATGAGCACACACTTATATAGAGAGGGGAGGTGAAGAAGTATAAGACAATCTTTTACATTTTCAACACTTAACAACCATAACAATATCAATCGCACAAGATCTAACAATAATGCAACACAAGAACAAAAGATTTGTGTGGAAACCATTACGGGAGAAAACCACGGAAAAATATTGCTTATAGAAAATTCTCTTTACAAACTTCGTAGGCACCAACCTATTGGAGACACTAATCGGAATTCATAGGCACCAACCCATTGAGTGAGTAACTAAACCAATTTTTGTTGTTCTCTAGCCAAGTCATTTAAAATTTGCATAATACTAGGATTTTGTGGATCATCCCTATCACCCATGTTCTCTGCAGCTCTCTCACCAAACAAATCTGCAATAGAAATTTCTTATGAGACCCTCTCGACCGCATAAGAAATTTCTGCTACTAAAAAATGACTCAAATTTCCACAAGCTAGCAAGATACTCAGCTTTGATACCATTGTACTAAGCCGACTAGATTTTCTATGATAACTTTTTGCAATTTCTCACAGTTTTCATGTATAGGCATTTTCTCAAACGGTATGCAATAGGCAGGTCTGAGTTGGTTTTCAATTTGTTTCAAATTGATATTGCACGTAATCAATATAATATTGAATTATTAGCTTCAAGTATTGACAATATTTCATTTACACTAAAAATATTGCATATGAACCCAACAAAAATAATGTTTTATAGCTTTGACGGTTGCTTTTATAGAAGTATATTTTCAGACATTTACACACAACAAAATACCGCTATTTAAAGTTCAATATTTAAATACAATAATGCTGACCTATAGAAAAAGTCAATACTCCAATACAAATCTCCTTATACCTCCTTTAGAGTTGTATGGCCACCCTCAACAAGGTACGACATTCATGAAATATGCTTAACAGCTTTTGCAAATGCTACAACTCCCTTATGGTCAGCGCCTAGTGTAAAGTCAACTCAAGAGGGCTGTGTTGAATATTGCAAGCTCAAAAAAACCTTTAAAATTGCATCGACCTCCCTTTACCAAGCACTATGAGGTATCACTCCTTTGGACAGCCACAAAGGAGATTAAATTTGGTACAAAATAATTGAGGGAGACCATGGTACGACTAGGTATGTATGCTCAACAATGAATGAAATATATAATATTTAAATCATTTCATTCTGTGTAATGTCCCCACTATGAATGTTTACTTCTATCTTATAGATTAGGAAATCGATTTGCCAAAGGGTCATTCCAACTAGTGATTATGCTAGTCCACTTCGTATATATATGTATATGAATAAGAATAGTTACTATGATAGCAGCAATAATACCAATATTCTGATGTAGATTCTGAGAATGGACGTTGGGCTGGTAATTAGCTCAAGAATGATCATGTGATAAAGAGAAAACATCTGCTATCTCTCATAGACTGCTCTGAAGCCGAACGATATAATATATCATCGGGTATGGCATCAAATGATCTGCTGTTCAGATTTATATCTTTCATTCATGTGAAATGGAGGGGCGTTGTTCCTGAATATTACTCATTATTCATGTGTTCCCTATCTAAATAACCCCTGCTCCCTAGGAGTGCTCAAATTCTGAGTGTTTATATCTATTTCTGCATAACTCTTCCCTATCCTGATTGCTTGGAAATTTTCCTCCTTTAATATCCGACTTGGCCAAAAGGCATAGCCTTTTATTGCACCTTCTTGTCAATCAATGTGTCTCTTTATTTAATCAACCTGTAATTGCTTTTTAGGACTTATTTTAATTTCTGACTATAATCGATATACAATCGATGTCCTTTGGGGATTGTCTTTCCATTATCAGGCGTCTCCATTTAATTAGCATATTCATTGCTTAATTATTGCGGTGGTTTGCAACTACAATTTCCACATATCATTTCTGGATGCTTCCCTCGACCTTGATAAAGTATAAGGCGGACTCCTTGAAACCATCATCGTGGCTTTTCACACAATATTCACTTAAGATTAATTCAAACTCATTAAAATATAGGCATATTCCATCCCATATCATTGCGGTCAATCTGTTCCCTGCTGGTCCTTGCAAGCTTATCTACTTCTTTCAGTCCCGTAGGCTCGCTAACACTAACCTTAAATAATTCTAGTAAGGCACAGCGGCACCTGAATCATCTGGCATATCATCGATACTAATATTTGTGGACTCCGGTATATCCCAATTACATAATCGATTATCATCCAACTATATGATCATATAGAATGCCAAATCAATGCTTTGGTAATGAAGAGTATTGGCGGCGGCAAGGAAAGGAATAGTGACAACTTATGGTGTTTGAAACTTCCACGATTCCCTCAGTTGGCCACGTCAATCCCTTTTTGACTTCAATCATAAGTTGACTCATCCGCTATTAATCAATTCACTATCTCTTCCCATATACGGTGGCTTAGTAAAATCGGGCAGGCAAGTAGGCAAGTCCCTGGTCAATTTGTATAATGTCCCTTATATTATATTTCATGTTAGAATATTATGTGTCTCTATTATACTAATGGTAATTGTCATTTTATATTTATATTTTAATATTTATCATAATGATTATCATATTTAAATTATTTATATCTATATTTTAATATTTATAATTATAATATTGTCTTTGACAATTATAATTATAATGATAAGAAATGGTTAATATTTTTAAATATGTCTTTTTGTTATCTTTAATGTCACAATTTCGGGGACATGACATTTTGCAACTTCTCAAATATGGCACCCATAACAAACTCCGGTCTCTCTCTCTAAATATCACCTAAAACCACAATCAAAGATAAGGATAAACCACAATCAAAGATAAATCCTTACTGCAAATCAGAGAACAATAATTTATTGTTTGCCTGCAAACCTCCAATAAATTATTTAATCGGTAATCGTTCTACATCTGCATGAAATATGTGACTCCCCTGCAAATTGGCTAGGGTAGATGTCTCACCACTAGAACCAATTCCCTTAGGGTTTTCATCCCAGGGTTTTCTCAAGCTAGAAGCTCAAATTCCACAATAGAGAAAATAAACAAGCATGAGCAAATGAGCTCTCAAATCCTCTTTTTATAATTTTCCAAGGAACATTCCCGAAGGGACCTTTTAATTTCCCACTTAAATTATTTCATTAAAGCACCTTTATAAAGCGACGTTTAATTTCTCCCTTTTAATTCACTTAAGTCACTTTATAAAATTAATTAAAGGCATCCATAAAATTTGTTTTATTGGACAACTTTATTTAATCAATTAATTTATTCTTTGATATAGCTCGAAATTAACCTACGGGAATTAAATAGGCTAAATGCATAATTTCTAACTACTCCCCGGAAGGGGACATTACATCGATGATTAAGAAAATGAACAATGCATGAGATCAATTTTAAATTCTTTTTTGCTTGGGAATTTTGATCTAACCATGGCAATTTATTGAATTGTTTAATTTTATTCTAAATGATTAGAAATATGTGGCCTTCCAAATTTCTAATCCAACTATATATCTTTAATCATGGATCCAACTTTATTTTTCTTCATTAAAAAAATTGAAAGTAAGGGCTGTCTTCACGTAAATGCATACACACATGGAAGCAAGCGACCATAGTTCAAATGATTAGTATCATTGTCACAATATTCTTCCTTAGTGGTCGAGTGCTCCTGATTTCAACTCTACTATCTAGTAAATCAAAAAAAGTTAACTCTTTGTGTAGTTATTGTCAAGCTTTTCACAAACTGTTAAGCCTATTCTTTCAGCTTTTTGAGTTGTTCCTGAGTCTGAATTGAATGACTATGCTTCATAAACATCAAAAAACCATAATTGAATGGATTAAATGGGCAAGCACCTATATATTAATTGGGGACATTCTGTTACAGTGATGTTTACCTATTTACTGCATATTTTATGTTTATTCTGATGTCCATTCAGGGTAATTGTCATGAAATAAGAAACTTCTTTTATTGTGTGTAAAATTTTGATATTTATTGAATCTTTCTTCTGTCAATTTTTTATGAAGTTTTGTTCAAATACAAGTTTTACTTACTATTTAGCTATGTTGAGTTGTTCCAAGCCTTGTGAATCAATAATATAATAGATAACTATTATAAAAAATTTAATTAAAATATTGGGATTATAATAATGGGGCCCCAGCCCAACAAGAGTAACAAAGACAACTATTAGAAATAGAAAATCATCACCAACCCTATTACAACCATATAAAGATTGACTAGATTTTTCCCTTTTTATTCTGATCTCACACCATATGATGATTAGGCTGCTTTAAAACCTTTTATTTTTTGTTTTTTTACATAGTCCAAGCTGTAGCGCCTTCATTTACTTCATAATCTCTAAAATATGAGGAATCAGAGCAAGATTGATTAATGGCTGCCAATAATGATTCCTGAAAATTCATATACACTCTCTATTCCTCTTCATTTGACAATTTAAAATAGTGCATCTGTACATGGCAAAGGTGCTGATCGAGGTCCAGGTGGCTAGGTTTCAATTTGGGCTAAAATATTGCATCTTTGATGATTAATGTTTTGCTTTTTCTTCTGTCTACGTAGTTTACAGTGCAATTGTATTTAGGTATTGTAATATGTACAAACTGTCCTAGTCCCTCTATGGCCTTGTTGGCTGAAAAGGTTTTTTTGTCTAGGCTTGATTTTGGGCATTTTTCGTAGTGTTTTGTAACTTTTCATTTTTGACATGGGTCAAGGCCCCAACAGAACCCTCACTAACCTATCAAAAAAACAGGATATTAAATAACAATATCATTTATAATTATAATTATTAGTTTATATATATATAAAGATAATCTAGCATAGATATCTTACAACTATCTAAAAGATGCCAAGAGATATCAATCTTGAGGTGCCTATCTAGCCTATGTGACAAATTCAACATAAGCACCTCGAGACTTAAGTTTCTTGGCATCTTTTGGCTAGATGTATTTAAGATATCTATACTAGTGATAACTGATTACAAGGGCTCCTACCTTTCCTCTATAAAGATGAATAGCCTGCAAGAATAATTAAATAGGTTCCCATATTCTTTTAGAGCGATACCTAGACTATAATGCTAACAATTAAATCCCTCTAGATTACCTTTGATAAATTTAACAGGCCATAGATTTGGGTGGAAATCTTGGCAACTTCAATTGTGTGTGATGTGGTGCATTTAACAATCAAGGACATATCCGTGTCCTAGGTGAGTCTGATGGAATAAATACCCCTTGGTTTAAGTATAAAATGTCACAGCTGAACTCCAATGGCATATTTGTGGCCCATAACAGAGAACATCATGTGTCCTATGTTGGAATATTGATATTAAAGCATCCCTTTATAGGGTTACATATGATCAACCCAAAAACATTCCACTTTGTTATATTTAAAGCTACGAAAATTGTGTGCATGTGTATTAGAGAGAGACACGTCAATCACTACTAGTGTATTTAAGACCCATGCAAACAATGGAGAGAAAACAGATGCCACAAAGTTGAACAGCTAGCATTGTCCCTCTTGAGAGTATGTAATTATTAAGTGAATCTACATTATAAATTTGCTTCCCACACAAGTCTCCTAGATAGTTTCTCTTTATAGGTACCTCCATTTCACATTAACATAAAAAAATAAAAAATAAATCAAACAGGGAAAACCCTACATAGATATGGCGACCAATACATGCTATTCTCTATTGTAAGGAATGCCTAAAGACTAACTTGATCACAATCAGAAACATAATGATTCTTTAAAGTGTCATTTTGTATATGATTGCGAGACATGCTAAAGTGATTACTTATAATGTTTTAACTTTGAGTAATGAGACATCTTGAAGATTCCCAAGTAATGGTGATTATCTTAATTCAATAATTGACCAATTCAACAATTGCCCCCAATTAACTCAGTGATCACCAACCATATATATGGTTCTACTGTTAATTAAATAACCTGTGTAAAGCAAATACAAAAGTGAGATTTAGATGGGGCCAACAGTATATCCATAAATTCAAAAAGAATAATTCATTTACTTAAAGTTAATTTGCAATTTTGGTGTATCTCCACCATCTAGTTCTAACTTTTACAGTTATTACACACAGAATGATCATATGTATAGACTAAAACTTAAAAATAGCTCTAATTTGCACTTAAAAGGTTATCAGAGATAAATAATTTACCAAAATGTGCTGTTGTTTTCAATAAATATAAATATTTACCATGCCATGTGCTGCATCCCCAATCAAGACTATGTTTCTGTGATGAAATTGGGACAGAATTACCGCCCCACCACCTCTCATTGATGACTGCTTCCACAGCTCTTCTGCAAAATTTTGATTCTCACGTAGAAGTAGATCAAGCACATCTGGAGCCTTCTCTCTGAACAAATTTAAGAGATGACCTTTAGGCATTAAGATCTTGAAAATCCAGTGCTTCTATTTAAGGGTCTGAAAATACCTAAAGATCCTGGTGACATCTGTTGGAGAAGGTGCATTCAAGAGTTCTTCATTCAATGTACCACCCCAAAAGCTTCCATCGGCAACATTAACTAGCATCAAGCTTAAGTTTCGCCAAGCCTATATGAATGAAGAACCTCTTAATAATTAAGTAGATCAAGCACATTATAGATAGGATAAGAATTCGATCACCTTAGTTAATATCCTTTAACTTACAAAAATGGTGCCACAAGTTTCCAATCAATGCTAGCCCACTTACATGTTCACATATAGATCATGATCATTGCATATAAGTATAGTAATTTAAAAAATGGAAAGCTTGGATACTTATTTGGTCAATGCAGCCAACAGTTTGCGATGCATACCTGCACCCTATCATGATCAGCAATAAAGGTGGACTCCCTTGCCAAAGAAGGACGAACATAGAATGACTTGTACATGCGTGGGTTATCTATGAAGTCCAGTGTGATATGTGACCTGGATGGACCAGTTCAAAGTCCATCAAAATCACATAATGTAATCATGAAAAAAGACACAATAAAAAACTAGTTAATACAAATTAAAACCTTAACCACATTATTTCATGTTATTTTGTTAAAAACTTTAAATAGATAAACCATTCTTTCTTTATGCACCATGGTAGATTGGCCTGAAAAAATACCAAATATGATTGAGTGAAAATAAACATTAGTATCTCTTCCAACCAATTGGCTTTGCTGATTACTTCCTCCAAAAGTCAATGTCTGTTTTTCCCTTGTCAACGGGAGTTCATGATTGCAATGATGAAGATGCTGAATTTTTTAGTCCAGTAATGAGTCTGGAACAAGATGAAGAAACACAAAGATTTTCCACAATTTCTTCTCAGTTATGGAATATTCTTTTGGTGCCACACGAAGAAGTTCTTTTGATCCCCTTAATTTATGCTGAATATGATAAACCAGGTTCTTTTCAATAATTACATTTGCAGAATTAATAAACACTTTCTGGTATTTGCTAACTGTAACCTTTCTAAAGCGTTTCTTATAGATTTTTTCTTCCAGTTACTTACCTTATCATTCCAGCAACCCTTTTCTAGAAATGTATGCTTTCTTGTTTTTGACCTGTGGCTCTTTGCTTGTTTCTCCAGTATTGAAACTACGTAACATGGATTTATATGAACCATTCCATGGACCAAGTTGACAATTGACTTGATAGATGATGAAAGGCATCAAATATTATTCCAAGACTGCTTTGATTGGCTTATTTTATCAAAGCCTGCAGACATACAAGGATTTCTAATATCTAATAATGCCAACAATGGATATCACAGTGGGATATTCCAAAGCCTTTCTTCTGGAAATCCTTATAAAAGCTGACTGATTCTTCACAAACATTACCACATGAATATTTTGTGATTCAACTCATCAATTAAGTCATTCTTAGTATATCCAGTATTGTCATACAATATGCAGCCGTAATTTAGTGTTGAAAGATGCTCATTATTTGTGTGTTCATGGTTATCAACCATGAATTTTGTTTATATCCTCATAGAGATATCTTTGAAAGACGCAGTTTGAGTAGTCCCAAGGATACCTCTTTATATTTTCCAAAAGACAGAACTGATGTATGAGTATCTAAACAATCATTTTCAGGGATATCCTCCAAATAAATATTCCTTGTAGCATCCAGCTTCTCTGAATTTATTACTTCTATTGGTATTGACATATCGAAAAATACTTATACATTGAATGATTCATTTGCATTATCCAAAACAGATTCTACCTTTTCCAAAAGACCAGTCTTTGTGACCATGGTGGCCACCATACTTAACCTAATCCATTATTTACTTAATTTATCACCTCTTGATTGGTCATGCAGATTGTTATCCAAACGATGTAACAAAATAGTCCTTCATTGCAACACATGCTCATCATTACCGGATCATATATCACCTAGGCATCTTTGGATTGTTTTCTGTTTCACCAAAATCATTCACTTTGTATGCTGTGAATGTGGGCAGATTGCCACTATGAACTAGCTTTCTTTTGATGGCCTGCAAAGCAATGTCAAAGATGTGCATCCTCCTAAATAGTTATGGAGAGCAAACCTGGCACACAGATTAACATGACTCAGATTTTAGTGGAAACATAATAAATGATACTAAAATCATGTGTTTATTAGCCTCACGGCATCAAACTCTATATAGATTTGATATTAACAAGAATAAAGAAATAAAATCAATTGAATGCCATGTGCCACTCCCTCAAGCTTTTGGCCATATGTGTGTGCCTCAATATGAAATTACACCACCCTGCTGTCTCATTCATGCCTGATAGCAGAATTGCACACTTACAAACATCAAATCTTGACCTCTCTATTGGAACAGGTTTGTCGTTGCGCCAAAAGATTGACCTTTTAACACCCAATACATACACTGGAGATAAGTGGATCCATGGGAAGCAGTTAGTCCATAAAGGAGACGCTGGCGATTAGTCCAACAATCTCCCCTCAGTGTCACTCGAGGGGATTTGAACCCGTGACTCGGCTCTGATACCATTTGTTGGAACATGTTTTCTGTTGCGCCAAAAGATCGACCTTTTAATGCTTGATACAAACGACAGAGATAAGTGGATCGACGGGAGGCGGTTAGTGTTGTGACCTTTTCACACATCACCCCATTCTAAATGGGGACCCCCTAATTTTTGCTCTGTTCCTCGTCTTTTGGCTTTGGTTTTATCTCTCTCTCTTTCTGTCTCTTTCTGTTGTCTGCCTTTCCGGGGTGTGCCCATCTTTGAGCTTGAACGTAAAATTTTGGCTAAGTCTGAGATTTAGGGTTTGTATTTTCTGGTCAATTTGAAGTCAAATGGAGTAAGTAAATTGGAATCTGAGCTCGGCATTGCAGTCAATAATCTCCCAGCAGGTCCCCAGCAAAATTTCAGTGAATTCCGACAACTTACTATTTTTAGTAAGTACCTAATTTGGGACATTTTCTTAGCACTTCTAAAATTCATCATTACACTGCATCCAGAGCACGTCAAGCTATTTGTCTGCAAATTTTGAGCTGAAACGGACAACTTTCTATTTTATAAGTTTCTTACCTTAAGTTGTTTAAGGTTTGTCTGAAGTTTTCAATACATATACGGAAGTTAAATATCGGTTTGCCAGACCCTCACAGCATTGATATAACATACAAAAATGAGAGTAACTTTTAGTAATTAATATTTTGATTCGTTTTCTTCTGACAGGATGGGGCAATCTTTGAGCTCATTCAGGGCTTTTGTATATCGGGGTTATTCTTTATGGGTTTCAAAGACTGCAACAATATATGACATGCAAAGGCAAAATGAATACTTTTCAAGACTTACCATTTTAGCGGGACCATTAAAGCGGTACGCCCAGCGCATCAAGATCACTAACGGAGCAAAGTGCAGCGAGAAATGGAGTTAAGCAGGAGGTCGTTTGATCCAACATCTGCAAGAATGGTGATTTCTAGCTTTGGGACCCAAATAATAGAGATGTAAAATGCGAATTTTCAAAAATGATTATCCACTAGTGGTATCTTTCCGGCTATCCACAGGGTAAAATTTGAGAGCAATTGAGCACTTACCTATTTATAGTAGGCCTCTGAAAGCGAGCTATAAATAGTCGCTGTTGGCGCCGTTTAATGACGGGCAGATACCGATGGTCACACCATGGAATTTCAATTAAGCGGGTTGGGAAGTCACAAAAGGCCCAGGCAGGTGCATAAATGGTAAAACACACCTTAGGAAAGCAGGGGCTGCTCAGCAGTCGAAACTTCGAGATGGCAGTGTGAGCGGATCACCTGGTCATGAGAGATCCGGTGGGCGCCGATTTCGTCAATCCAGGCATCAGAGGTATGAAAATCAGAGGACTTACTAAATATAGTAAAACATGAGCGAGCAGGCCAGAAAAATTCTAAGTCTGACAAAATTCCTGCCCATACCCCAAAATGCGCCCAAGGAGAAGTTGGCAATTCCTGCTTGACCCCTAAAATGCGCCCATGACTGGCAGAAGGCTGAAAAAAAATTCTAAGTGTTGAAGTTAAATCCTACTTGACCCCTGAAATGCGCCCTGTCTTGAAGCTAGTGATGGAAAAAAATTCTAAGTCTAGAGTTAAGTCCACCTCTACCCCTCAAATGCGCCCTCATCTCAGCTGGTGAATGGAAAATATTCTAAGTGTTTGCAAAATCCTTCTTGACCCTCAAAATGTGCCCTCAGCTCGAGCAGGTGATGGAATAAAAATCTAAGTGTTAGTTACATCCTGCAGACACCCCTAAATGCGCCCTCATGTCAGGAGGTTGATAGAAAAGTTTCTAAGGCATGAAAACATCCTCCTCCACCCTCAAAATGCGCCCTCAAGGAGAAATAGGATGAAAAAGTTTCTAAGTCTGGAGTTAAATCCTCCTCATACCCCTAAATGCACCCAACTTGGCCTAGAAAAAGACAAAAAAATGTTGAAATTCCCTCTCAGCATATGAAATGCGCCAAAATTGGCTAGGAAGAAGACAAAATATTTGATGTAGGCATGAGGTGGGCAAGAAAGTATGCCTAGGAAGAAGGTGGGTGAAATAAAAAGTTTTTAAGTGATGAGAAGTTCCTTCACCACATGCTAAATGCGCCCAACTGCAAGGTGGAGTTATGACTTATGCTAGGCGTTAATTCCTGTTTGATATGTAAAGTGTGCCCAAGGATATTGAAGTGTTAGCTATGTGAAAATGTTCTAAGTGTTGTAAATCTTCCACCTTGGCATGCTATATGCGCCATGACTGGAGAAAGATGAAGGGAGAAAAATTTTCTATGGAAAAATTCAAGTTTGTGACCCCTCATATGCGCCCATGCTCGTGATGAAACTTGAAAAATTTTCTAAGTGTTGGAATTTATCCTCCTCTAGAAAATACGCCCAGGCTTGAGAAGGTAATGAATTTTTTTGTGGCATGGATAAAATTGGCGAGAAGAAGTCAGAGAGTGCCGACTTCGTGAGGTTGATGAAGGCCAAGCAAGAAAATATACCCAGAGATGAAGAATGAGAATAAATTTAATGGCAAAATATTTTTCTAAGGTTAAAAATTCAAAAAATTAAAAGTACCCCTTCGTTTGTAGACCCATGGATTTGACACTTTCTGAAGGGAATTTTCTTCTGGGTATTGGACATCTTCAACAAGGAATGGATTCTAAAATTCTCCACAGTTCGCCAAGGACTTCGGGATGAATATTTTGATGGGCACTTGAATAATGAAATTTCCTAAGTAAAAATTTGAAAAAATTTCTAAGGCAAGAAAGGAAAAAGATGTTGAAATAAAATGCCTTGGCTGATGAATTTGAAGTTGATTGCCTAGGTGAATTTGCTCAAATTCTTCGTGAAGATAGTCTTCTTGAGCTGGAGATGAATAAAATCAAAGTTGTCAACACCTTAGCTGGTGAAATAAATTTCTTGAAGAAGATGCAGTTGAAGTTAACACTTTCAAAAGATGATTTTAAAAATGCATCTCTTAAATACGCCCTAGAGGAAGATGAAATTTGTCTAAGGCATTGAAATATGATGTACAGGTGTTATATGCCCAGCCTACAGATGTTGAAAAATCGTGAAGAAAGCAAAGTTGGTTAGAGAAAAACGATGAACCCTATCAGATCCAGAGATCACTCAGACCTTGGAAGTTAAAGCGTGAAAATCAGGCAAGTAAGGTGAGTTTATATTATGAGGTGTTTTGATGCTCTTCTCCTTGCTTGTTTTGCAGGGTGAACATCGAGGCCAAGGCATGATGACTTGGGGAGATGAAGCAAGTACTTGGAAGAAATGGCTAAGTGTTGAGACCTAGTATGTGCCCAACTCAAGTGGCAAAGAAGAAATGTTTTCAAAGCTCAAGATGGAGGGAAAGATGGAAACCCAAGCGTTAATGGTCACCGTCAAGTACTTCAAAATTGAAGAACAACATCAAAGAGGAAAATCATCATCAAGCAGAAGAATGAGGTTGCAGTCTTGGAATTTCAAAATGAGAACGTGCCTGCCATGCCAGAAGTTGAAGCTATTTGATCAAGTCTGCAGTCAAGGAGAAGAACAGTGGGGACACGTTTCCAGACAGGAATCTTCTAGAAGATGGTGGACATTAATTGCTTATTTATTACCCCACTCTTCTTGGTGGCGGTTTTTAGGGTTAGGGTTTATGTGACTTAATCTGAGCCCTTCATTGTAATTGAATCTGAGTCGTCCATTGGACTGGGCCATCTATAAAAGGGGCATCCCCCCCTCATTTGTATCTAGTTAGAATAGCAAAGAAAGAATGGAGAGAGATTGATAGGATAGTGGGTAGCATAGTTTGATAGTTTAGCTTAGATTGAAAAGGAAGGAAAGTCTTCCATTTGAATACTTTGTAAGAAGTTGTTGTGAACACTTTCATAATAAAAGAGTTTTCATTAATGGTGATCTCTTCTTTGTTATGAGTAGCTAGCGAGGCTTCTTCGTCCTTCCAATTCACGTAGAATCTTGAAGTAGCTTAAAGTAAAGTAGATTTCATTTCATGCAAGTACTTAGTGATTGTGGAATACGGTGCTCGATTTGAATAGAACTTCGCTTATCCATACCACTAGTGAGCTCGCTAATGGTGGGTTCGCCTTGCGTAGTCAACTGGAACATTGTGAACTTAACTTCGATTATGGTTTATATGTTGGTATGCGTCGTCGTGACGGTGTCTTCATTGTTGAATTGTAATCTGAATATTTTTAGTTACTCCCCTTTGAAGATTGCACCGGTTCTATGGAGGCTATCCGAAGCGAGGCAAAGCAGAGCCTGGTTGAAGTCTGCGAGAATTGATCGCCATGTCCCACACCTTAGAGTAGATTAGAACCTTCTTATCCCTACACTCATTTAAATTCAGTTCATTTTTGGTTAGTATTAGGAAACTTGTACTTACCTTCCAAATCATTCGAACCACGTGAAACCCCTTTAATCTACTGTCTGTTGTCCGCTACTGAACAATTGTGTAAATCCCCTTGAAATACCAGCAAATCACATCGAGCCAACTGAGACTATCCAACACCTAGAAGGAACCTTGGAGTTGAACGCACGAACTTTCTCGCAATCTTAGTGTGCTGGATACTTTGATCAAGAGAGAATAGGGTAGCCGTTGGCAACTTTATTCTATGTTGGTGCGGTCACGAAAATCACATCAATAGTTAGTCCATGTCCTGAATCCAAAGGGAGACGCTGGCGATTAGTCCAACACTCTCCACCCATAAGCAGGCACCTACGTGTATGTATCCAAATTTTGTTTGTAAAAACTCATTTTCTCTCTGTCTAGAGCATGCTAATATAGGTACTTCCAAGATTTGAAACATTTCAATTTGTTCTTCCATATGGAGGCATGCACTTCTAAGTAGAAATATGTGTTTTTGATACTTAGCAATCAGCTACACTACCAAGCACACCTGACTATGTATTTACCAACTTCTCAAATCCAACCTTGTGTAACACAAACCCATGAATGGCCTTGAATTTTTTTTTAAAACTAAATTGGCTTCTCAGCTTCTGGCATGTGCCTTTCACCACAATTGCAGACTTGTTTTTGAAATTAACTTTATATTCACTCGAGTAGGCATGCACCAAATAGTGTATTTGTATGAATTTAAAATTTGAACAAAGTTATCTTCCATTAATAGGCATGCACATATATATGCAAGTAACAGTTTATCAACTCCAAACCTATGTTACTGGGTCCTTCATATTTGACCCAGGTACACATGTGGGTTTAGTACCAATCTTGGTCTAGTGCAGGTTTGTCACCGAGTATGTCCAGCGTACAACCCGAGCACCCGAGCGGTACCCTAGGTGTACCTAATAGAACCCCCGCGTATCCACAGCCGATGGGGCTAAAAAAACATTTTAAAAAGCATTTTTTTAAACAAAAAACATTTCCCAATGCCTTTGGTCACCCTAGAAAGAGGGTTTTTACAAGTTTGCAACTCGTTTCACAATCCCAAAAGGTTTTGGACTGCATTTTTTTCCTCCAAGCTACCATTGAAGGTTGCTTCATTTTATTTTAAGGTGAGGGATATGAGGGAGTTAAGCCTACATCAATTGGTTAGGAATTGCTGCACAAAGAATATTTATCCATCAAAGGTGAGTAAATCTTTCATTTTTTTCAAGTTTTCAATAATTTTTTTGAAGATTTTTCAAGTTTTTTTTTTTTTTTATATTTTTTGTAAGTTTTGAACTTTTTTTGAACTTTGTATGTATAATAAGGGGTTATAATGTTGATAGAGTTTGGGGGCTACTCACGAGGAGGATGGAATTGCTGGGTGTTGTGACACTGCAATGGTGTGGGTTTAGCCTGTGCGTGGGGTGTTGATTGGCCCGTGCGGCTAGTTGTGGCCGTGGGCAGTCTTCTTCGCCGATGTGGGTGTGTGGTAGGGCTGCGATGGCCCTCTATTCTTTGTAGGCCACCTTCTTTTTGTATTCTACTTGTTTTTCCTCTTCGGGTGGCGATTGGTCCCTTTTTTGTGGGTTTTTGGTAGCTTTCTTTTAAAGAGGCTATTGTCGACAGGGATTCATCATCCTCCAGTCATGAGGAGGCTATTAATTTCCTCTTGCATGCGGTAGAGGAGTCGAAGAACAACCAATCTCAGTGATTTTGGCCAAAACCCAATGGGTGTTTGGAGAGATGTAAAGATCGCCCGGTGGTGGTGATCAACTAGATGTTGCTGAGGATGTGCTATATCTGTCTGAGCATGCGCTAATCTACAAATTTATGGGGGTTCGATTTCTTTGCCTTTTCTAGAGAATTGGGTCTGCAACAACTGGAACCTTGAAGGAGACTTGGAAATCATTTTGGGAGCTAATGGTTAATTTTTTGTGGTCTTCTCTCGAATTGTCGATCATAATGCGGTTTTCGAAGGGGGCTCGTATTTTCACAATCAGGCGGGAATTTTCATCAAACCATGACATCTGGGGTTTGATCTATCTAAAGAGCTTCCATCAAGGATTCTTGTTTGGACTCGCCTACCTCGCCTTCCAATGGAGTTTTGGCATAAGGACATCTTGCACTCTACTGTTGTTGTTCTGGGGAAGCCCTTGGGGCCCTCCTGTCAGACTCTGGATCAAAGGGTAACTTCTTTTGCTCATTTGTGTGTTTAAATAACCCTCTACTGGAGTTTTGTTGAAATTAGGCTAGAAGGTATGTATTGGATTCAATAGGTGGATTATGAAGCACTACCTTTTTGATGTCGTACTTGCCATGAATATGGGCATTTGCAAAGGAATTGCCCCAAGCTGCGTGCTAAAACCCATCAGCCTCAACCAAGTGTGCATGCAAATAACTCTAATGCAAAAGTCAAAGCTCCGATTCAGAATGAGGAGCCTGATTCAAATGGGTTTATACCTGTGAAATCTTGATCGAGAGAAAAGGTGCCAAACCACCAAAACAAAGCCTCGCTTAGAGAAGCCTCTGGTAATAGATTTGACATGCTTGAAAATTCAATGGAACATGATCTCAGCTTTGGGACTCAGGTTTTTCAAGGTTTAGATCCAACAGGTCAATCCACTCTGTGCCATCCTCCACCAACTGACATGCATGAGGCCTCAAAGGAAGGAATTGCTCCCTCTTTGTCCCCAGCTGATCCAAATGTTTTTGGGAGATGGTGAACAGATGGTGAGATGGGTCTGGTGGCGGCGCCTAACAGACGCGCGGACTCAGGTGGGTGCGGGCCGTTGAACTGGGCGTGGCGGCTGTTTGATGCGGAGGTTGCGGGCGTTCATGGAAGGAAGAAGGATTATGAAATCTTGCTGCGGTGAACATGGACTCTGGACGGTGGATGGACCATAAACTGGATATTCTCTTCATTCAGGAGACCAAGCTCCCTGTTGAAGATATGATGAAGATTGCTCCTAAAATCTAGAGGGGTTATTGCCAATGTGTTGGATCTCTGTAATATCCCCTACCCCTGTGGCAAAAGAAGAATCAGATTTTGTATCTCAGTTGAAATATACTAAGACATTGCTCAAGAAGTTCAAGATCAAAGATTGCAAGTCTGTGTTGACAGGAAGGGAAATAGAATTGCAACTTTCTAAACATGATCCATCGCCTTAGGTGAATGCTACTCTTTATCGCTAGCTGATTGGGAGAATCATTTATCTAACCTACACTAGACCAAATATCAGGTATGTTGTCAATTACCTTTCAATTTTTATGTTAACTTAAGGTTTCACAATAGAAAGTAGCAGAATAAGTTTTGTGATACATTTGTAGTGTAGTAGAGTATGGTTTAAATTATAAACATAATGAACATTTTTCTTTGAAAGGATACACGAATGCAAGCTATGCAAGATATTTGGATGATAGGAAGACTACTTTTGGCTTTGTTTTCTATTTGGGATCCACTCTACTATCATGGGGTAGTAAAAAGAAAACAACTATTGGCTCTTCCACAGAAGTAGAATATTGCACCACAAGTGAAGTTATGCATGAAGCAATATGGTTGTTTGCAACAATCAAAAAAGTGTCAGAAGCTTGTTCATAATCCAATATTTCATGAATGCACTAAACATATTGAGGTTTAGTGTCACTACATCTGCAAGCATGTACAACAATAGAATATTCAACTCCAATTTTGTTCCACTTAAGAGCAGTGTGTAGATATTTTCAATAATCTCTTTCTGATGTAAACTTTGAAGCTTTCTAAAGCTTCTTGACTTGTACTCTTGAAAAAAAGATGTACTAAGGAGGATTGTTAGAATAAATAAATAATGTTATATTACATTATTGTATTGAAAGTAACAATAATAATATATTTTTTGGTTACTTGATCAGTGATGTCTTGACCAACAATATTCTCATTGTATTTAATCGACCTTTGATGAATAATCCAGTGCTCAATGCTTCCTGATTTCATTACAAAGCCTGTGGAAATATGAATACTAGCATTGAACAATGTAGAAGTTTCACTGAATAAGATCTACCTTGTACATAAGAGTACCTTGGATTGCTCTAACGAATATGTGACTGGGTATATTGCCATCGATACAATAAATGTTAAAGACGTCAGGTTCAAGTCCACCCATGAAATTGTAAAAGCCACCTGACATTTGCTTATGCTTCACTTCATGGGTTCTCTTGAACCTCCTTTTTCTCGAGGCATCCTCAGATAGTAATTCTTCACTCAATTTTTAATAGATAATATTCTAACCTTCTCAAAAAAAGCATTTGAAAAAAACAAATAACATGTCATATGCAAAGGGTAGCTTATCAAATGCAAGTTTTGTATAAAAGATACATTGCTAGAAATTTCATCATAAAAACAGAATGCAAAGTTGCAAACAAGATAGCTTGAAAGAAAATAATATTGTGTTTGACAAATTTATATTGAACTGTATTTTTTATTTAACTAGCCATCTTAACATAAAATAAAGTTAAAATCAAATCAAATGTAACAAAAATTTAAATATAAAACACAGACTTATCATTTGCCGAGCCATAGGCCTGATCAAGTCGTAAAATTTCTGATCGTACTTTACTTGAAACACCATCAGCTCCAACTAGAAGATCAAATTCAACTTCAATTTCATCCATATGAGCTTTACCTGAGAGACAAAACAAATATTATACCCATCGTATCCTTAACACCTCTTTAAAATGCAGAATCTGAATAGACTACAGATAACATAAGGTGAAGCAAAGACACAGTATTAAAACAGAACCCAACTCAAATAAGAATGAATATGTGTTTACATTTTGAGCTTACCTTGATCAGTAGTTTCAGAATCACTGCTGTACTTTTGATTGCAGCAAAATTTGGCTGTGCTCTTTTTGTCATCTATTGATGAAAGCTCCCATCCAAAATAAAGAGTGAGATTCTCAGAAACTCTGTGAAAAAACATGTATAGCTTCAATGTGGAGAACAGCTACATATCATTACAACAGCAAAAAGGATTTAATGTGGTGCATTAATTTTAGTTATTCAAGCATCAACTATTGTGATACAAAAGCTATTGTATTCAGAAATTGCTCAAGCTTGCCACACAAACAGAGATTGTTTAATACACCCCATTTTAGTTCCAACCAATATCATGCAGTTCTAGTTTTTCATTAAAATTGGCCTTACTTCATATTTTGTATGTAATTTCAAGGGGTGTACCTTTCAAGAAGACTTTGCTGCAGAAAAGCCACTAATCCATTGCGGCTTGCTACATAGCTTTGTATGCCAGGTCCACTGTAATAATCCATTTTCATCTGTAAGAAGAAGAAACATCCAGAATAATAGCTATTTAATTAGGGATTTTATGCTAATCTTCTTTTGGAAAAGCAAAAGTATTTTACAACCAGTAGCTAGACACAGGATTAAAAAATTAATAAATATAGTTGGATGAACAGAAAACATCAATATCAAGTTCCATGGCTCCTTGTTCTGCCTCCTATCTCTGTCTGCCTTCTGCACTATTCAAAAACACAAGTTTGTTCAAATTAATAACATTTCAGGTTAATTCCTAAATTGTTTACAGAGAAAGGACATACATTTGTATCTGTAGCACTCTTCCCCACTTATTTTGGATTCTCTTGACCCTTTGTCCCTAGCATAGCAGTTTAGTGTTCAAATGGTGTATTTATGTGAAAGAGTTGCCATTTAGTATAAACCTGATCCAAACTTGAATCCCATTTTTAATTTTGTTGTTTTCTGTCCTGTGTCAAGACTGTAGGTGTGGCCCTGAACCTGGTTTAGGACTGTGCTGTACCCATTCAGAATTTTCATATCATATTCAAACTAAAACCAAAAAACTTGTTTCCTTTTACATTCTTTGTTGCAAAATCTATCACTAAATTACCAACAAATACATATTTCACTAAATAGGTGTATCTTTTTCATCTAATATCAGATTACATTTTTATTCCTTGGAAAGATAAATATGAAATGTACAAATTTCATATTTACTGTTTTACAACATCTTCACATTTGGCCGAAAAAAATATCAAAATCAGCATAAATGTTACAGTAAATTTTTGTAACCCATTTTTTAAATATTTGGTAAAATCTTGATATTCTTTCTTCATTAAAATCTAAGGCTTTTAGCAGACCATTTTTCCTCACCGTTGTATATGGCTGTTACTTTCATAAGTTAAGTATATTGCAAGTAATTATTATACTTTGAAATCTTATTTGTTTATTTTTAGATATAAGCATCTCTTGAGTCTATTTTGCTATAAAAAGATGAAACACTTCAAATAAATAAGCCTTCAACCTCATCTAGTATTTCTATGTCACCCAAATTGCACGTTTATATTAGTTTGTGTACCACAACATTTAAGGCTTGAGGAAAAACTTTAAAAAAATGTATGAAAAAGCTTATGAAGCAAGAAAAATTTAGATTCAAGATCAATTAGAAGTTTTAGAGTATAGTAATTTTAGATCTATGGATGAATATCTTATTAGTTATAATAATAAAAGCAGAAGTCCTTTAAAATTTTATCTTTTCTTACCCCATAGTGAGTCTTGCCTTCAGAAAATAATGAGTTTCTACATAATCAACCTGATTTTTCAGTTAAAAAAATCTAGGGTTAGGATTTCTTTTTCTGATTTTTTCAATGCTAATTCAATATTTCCCCTAACCATAACCTGATTTTCTCTTGATAAATTGAAAATCCTTTATCTTTTGGTTTGTCAAGTTATTCCCATGAAAGACTTTTGCTACTATTCATTTAAATTCTCTTTCTAAGTCAATCCAAGGTCCTTCCAAATATTTATTACTACTATACATTCTCAACTTGCTCCTCTCTAAAGATGAACTTTTGAAGTCTTTTGCAATTTATTTCAACAAGAAGAAGCAAAACTCATTCAATATGGTAGTCTCTTAAAGTGGAAATCATGTTCTTATTTCTTAATACCAATTAAAGAAGCAAAATAAACATAATTATCATCAGCCTAAAACCTCTCATAATAATGGTCAGAGAAAATTCACTTACAATTATTGTGGGAAAAATGGTCATGATAATTCAAAATGCTTTAAAAGATCAAAAGATATTCAATAATAAAAATGACTGTAATAAGTTTAGTCCTAATAGATGTTTACTGCTCTATTTGATAAAATAAATACATGAACTAATAATAGAGATGACAATGCATACTAGATAAATGAGTAAAATATATCTTTATTCGCACATGGAATTATTACAGAAAAAGACCAAAGATGGTCAGCCAAGGATCAGAGTCAATCCGAATAGATCATACTACTTTCCTTGATGATAATACTACTTTCCTTGATGATACACTATCTATATAAAGGACTTGACAAGTGCCAAGCAGAACACAACCATCAATCAACTGACGCTTATAACTTCCTGAAGCCGACAACCAATTAATACATAGTCGGATAACCAATTTTATCAAAAACAAAATAGACATTGTACACCGACTACATCATCTCCCCCAAAATAAAAAGTTGTCTTCTAGACAACAAGTAAACATCAAGTAACATTAGGGAAGACTTGTCAAACTGATGACAATATTGTAGACAAGGACCTGTAAAAAAATTGGAAATGTGCTTTGCAAACTCGAACATGGAGTGTACTTGGCAAATCAAATGAGTACAATGGGGGTTTGGGGGCAACGCCCCCAAAGGGGTCAAGGGGCAATGCCCCTTACAAGGGTTTGGGGGCAACACCCCCAACAGGGTCAAGGGGAAATGTCCCTTATAAGGATCTAGGGACAATGCCCCTAGTGGGGTCGAGGGGCAAAGCCCCTGCCACCAAGCCCAATTTAAGACCTTCAAAGCCACACAAAACTTCATGGCGTACATTATTTTCATGATTTTTTAAAAAGCCAAAAACAATATTGACAAAGCCAAAAAATAGAGATTTTGGAGTGTTTGACGAACGTATGATGGAAACCAAGGAAGAACGTTGTTGTATGATGGTTGATGGTCATGCGACATCGACCACCACAACCTTACGATTTTGAATTGTTGATCGTATGATGTGGATGCAAAGTGATTGTCGCCCAAGGAAGAGCATACAGTTGCTAGCAAGAGAGGACCATGCAATGTAAGATGTTAGGATCTTTTGTGTGTGTCGTACGCTATACCCAAGTCGTACAATAGGACTGTCAATAGGTTGTACGTTGGGATTGCAAGGAACTCATATGACATATGGTGGAAATCTGGCAATGATTGACGTATTGTGAGGAAATTTGTGCACGTTGTACAACGAGAATTTATTGCAAGACCATGTCCTACAAGGAGGATGATGCCATACAATGGAGAGGTGTGGTTGTACGATGGGAGGATACCTTAGTCTACAAGGAAAATTTTGGATACTAGTCGTACTATAAGTGAATTTCCAAGTCGTACGATGAAGGGCGAAGGTCATACATTGAATGGTGTTAGTTGTACGCTGAATGGTGCAAGTCATATGCTAAATTGTGTAAGTTGTATGCTGAATGGTGTAATCCATACACTGAATGGTGTAAGTTGTCCTCTCCAAAGTCGTTGTACATTGCACTTGGTCCATCTAAGACTTGGATGCAAATGTCATACAATGTGATAATGATTTAGCCATCCAATGGAAACATTACGCCTACACCACACTCTGTGATTTGAAACAGTCTATATAGTGAATGAATGTCGTCTATTGACCCTTATGAATGGTCGTATGGTGTAATTAGAAGTGGATCGTACTGTATGAGCAAGAAGTGAATGTTGTATGGTGAATGAATCTCCTACCATGGACCTCCATATGATTTGCACACATAGCTTCTTTCCAGGTCGTACAATGTACTCAACGAGTTTTCCAACTAAGGGAAACTATAAAATGTGCATAAAATAGGGATGTCGTAGGATTTGCTTTGTTCCCTTCATCAAGTAAAGAAATACTTTATACTGTTGTACTGTGAGTTTTGTTCCCTTCGTTAAATGGATATGTACTTTTTGTTGTACCATATGGAGGAATTGAGGGAACTGTCGCATGGTGTGAGGACCTTTTAATGTAATCGGGTTTTATAGTCAGGATTTTTAATATAGTCGAGCTGTAATGCCCCCTTCTCATCAGTAATCTGTTCTGACACTCATCAGCCTATACCGGAAGCCTGTAGGCGTGTGTGAGGTAAAATTAGGGTTTCCAGTTCGGAGGTTCTTTGGCATTTTTGAGAGTTTACTATTTTTAGTAAATTCTATTTTTAGCAGTATGGAGTTTGTTAGCTTTCAGAACATCATTTCCAGTTGGAGCATTTATTTGCAATTTATGTCTGATTTCTTAAGGCATTTTTATGTTGAATTAAGACATTGAGGTTATTATTTGCATTTGACCCCCTTGGCCTAGTAAGACAACTTAAGTTGTGTTTAAAGGGGGACTTGGAAGGGTTATGCTATCATAAAGGTGATTTAATTTTTAATAAAGATAAATGCCTTGGGAAATAAAGTGGACGGCTTTTTGAAGGAGTTATTATTTCAAAATAAAGATTTTATATTGCCTTGTAAAGTGGACGCCTTTTGAGAAGCTGAATGGTTTTTGGAAATTTGAAGAGTCTCTGTGACTGTTGGCGTCTTTTCTTGAGGGATTGAAGAGTCTTCTACTCTTCTATAAAATGAAGGCATTGTTCCAGCATTGGTATCCATTCATGTTATCATACTGTTATGCTGTCGGAATGACAATTGAACCTTGCTTCGAGGATGCTACCTCCTAGCCTTTAACCAATTTCGTGTTTGAGATACAACACCTAGTTGGAATTTGCTGCTTCTCATCCAGACTAGCAGATTGTGCTCAACAGAAGAAGTTTTGATGATAATTCCAGTTTTTGAGTTGCTGATTCACATACAGCTGAAAGTGAAAATTTGAATGCATATCCTAGAGTAAATTTATTTTGATTATGGGTATTTTTGCTGAGTGTTTGCTAAGCCAAGGCGCCCCCTCTTGCAAAGTTTGAGATTTAATTTCGAAGGTTCTGATTTTTAATGACAAAATCGCCCTTGAAGAGGGCCGTACCATTCTTGGAGGCTTTGGAATTTGTGCCAGAAATATATGTGCAGTTTGGTTGCTGTTTGATGATCAGAATATGTTCGCCTACCTTCTAAAAAGACACAGCAAAAGATGACATTCGATTTGGAGGTGAATTAAGTGAGTTATGAACATTTCATTGGTTTTCACAGTTGCTGATTGACATTTCCAGTTTACTGTTTTCTGTATCAGACCTTAGAAGTTCTGATTTTTGACTCATTATCAGTAGTTAGAGAGATAAATAATTGTATGAGATCATCTATTATTCATGTGTTTGAAGACTATTGTAATTCATATGTAATTTGCAGCTTATTTCTTATTTGTAAAGACTGTAAACAGTAGTACTGTTCCAGTTCTAATTGCTGCAATTAATTCTTCTTCTCACATAAGTACCCCTGGATGGTTTACCGCTAGTGTGGATAATTTGATTGTAACACTCTTGTACCCACTTTCATAGTGGTGAATCCCCACAATTCTGTGGATGCCCGCCGCAGCGGATGAATTAGTTTGTAATAGCTTTATGGCTGATTATCCGCCTATTAATTTCTAGCTTTCAATTAAACACTCCGTCATATGTTAGCACCTCGCCCTCAGTGGGATCTTGAGTGCACATTCTTGACGTTGAGTAGTTTCTTTCAAGTACTTTCCTTTAGCTCCTCCGCCATATGACAACACCTATCCTTCATTTGGATTGAGTGTGCATTCTTGGTGTGAGTTCTTTCAAGTTTGGTTTTCTATTTGGAGCTAACGCTAATCAAGTTGGCTAAGTGCTGGTTATGTTGTGTTAATTTATCGAAAAAAATTGGTTAGCATATTTCAGTGGTATCAGAGCAGAAGACCCTGCCATCCTATGGCAGTTTGTAGTTGGTTATCTAATGAGTGAAAGAGACACTAGGCCATACACCAGAAGTCAGGCTAGAACTCCGCATCAGTTTCCATCCGTTCCAGAGGCAGAGACTTTCTCAGGAGTCTTAAGAGATCTTGGCAAAATAGTGGAAGGTTCAGAAAAGTTAGTGGAAGAAGTTGAACAGACAGTTGAAATAATGTCAGACAGTGTAAGGCAAGATAATGAAGAGGGACAGAGTTGAGAAGAAGTTTGATGGGATGATAGACATGATGTCCTGATTATTGTCCAAGTTGGACCAGCAAGTAGCTCAGAATATCATTCAGCCCCAAAATAACTCAACTGGAGAAAGCAGTGGAGTTAATGGGAATAACAATAGTGGCAATCCTGAGGTGAATACAAGAGACAGAATTGTGGGTCAGTATGCTGCAATTCCTAGTGGGTCATCCTCTAGACCCCTTTTCCCTGTCTTCACACCAAGGGAAGAGCAACAACCAGTTGAAGCTGCACCAACTTTTGTTGATAATGCACGTCAAGCTTACATGGAGTATGTTTCCTTACCTCTTGACTTGAGGGTACTTGGACCTTTGATCAATACATGAATCAAAGGAGTCGAAGAAATGGAGGAAGGACTAAACAACGTCCTCCTATGGCACCTAGAAATGATTTCTACCAAGCATTGGGAAAGATTACTATGGAACATTTTGATGGTAGTAATAAGTGTACAGCCAGATCATGGGTGCAGAAGTTAGATAACTACCTCTCTCTCAGACCCATGCCGGAAGAAGATGCTATCAAATTTGCTACTTTGCATTTGGATGGGATAGCTCATGAATGGTGGACTCATGGTTTGGTCACTCTTGGCCATAACCTCATTCGCACATATGGTGAGTTTACCAATAAGTTGATTGAAAGATTTGATACCAAAGTTCCAGAATTGAGGTTCAGAGAATTGGCACAATTGAAACAGCAAGGATCTTTAGAAAACTATGTGGCTGATTTTCAGAGGTTGTCAGTAATGGTGCCTAACATTACTGAAAGAAGACTTGTGGTTCTTTTTGCTGAAGGTTTAATGGAGCCTTTGAAGGGTTGGGTCAAAGCTTTTGATCCACCAACGTTAGATGAAGCTATCAAGAAAGCTAGAAGCATGGAGTTGGCAGCCCCCAGGCCTAAGTTTCATTCAAAACCATTCAGCCATAAGAAAGATAAAAAACATTCTTCAAATCTGCCCAAGAAGTTTCCACCAAGGTTGTCAGAAGAGCTCAAAGAACAACTTAGAAAGGATGGAGTTTGCTACACTTGCCGTGAGCCTTGGGTTAAGGGTCACCGTTGCTATGGGAGAGGCAAAGCAAACTTAATGGAGGGCTATTCTGATTTTGAATCAGAATCTGATTCGTCTGATCAGCAATACGAATCAGTGGGTAGTGAAGGTGAAGAATATCCAGAAGAGAAGTCCGATGAGGTGGGAGATGGTAGTGCTTTTGCACAACTATCAAGTTCTCAGAAAAATGAGTCCTTTCGGGTTCATGGAGTTGTAAATTCACAAAGGATAGTTGCTCTAATTGACACAGGAGCAACTCACAATTTTATTGATGAAGGTTTAGTTGCTAAAAAGGGTTTGAAGACTGAGGAATTTGATGGCTTCAAGGTAATGGTTGTAGATGGTTTTACTATGTCTTGCACGAGGAAGATTCCTAACCTCTCTATGCAATTGGGGAATTATGAGATTAAAGATGATTTTTATGTGGTGGGAATTGGAGACACTGATGTTGTACTAGGCATACAATGGCTGCGATCTCTTGGTGAGATCACTTTGAATTTGCAAACTATGGAGCGTAAATTTCAATCTAATGGAAGGAAGGTTGTTCTAAGAGAGATGTCAAATGGGGGCCCTCGAATTGTGTCCTTGAAGAGGATGGAAAGGCTGATCCGTCACGATCAGGTTGAATGGGCTGCTGAATGTTTGGTTCTACCAGCTGATCCGGTGGAGGAGAAAAGGCAATATCACCCTGATATTCAAGCCTTACTTTCAAAGAAGAGGAAAGTCTTTGGAAGCCTACCTCTTGGAAGACCTCCTGAAAGAGGTTCTGAGCATGTAATTGAGTTAGAAGAGGGAGCAAAGCCTGTCATGACTACACCTTACCGTTATCCAAAGAAGTAGAAAGATGAGATTGAAAAAGCCATCAAGGAGCTTTTGGAGAGTGGTTTCATTAGACCAAGCAAGAGTCCTTTTGCTTTTGTAGTGGTGCTGGTCAAAAAGAAAGATGGCACAATGCGTATGTGTGTTGACTACCGCGCATTAAATCAGAAGACCATCAAGAATAGATATCCAATCTCTAGGATTGATGAGCTTATTGATGAGCTCCATGGGGCTATGTTCTTCTCGAAGATTGATCTTCGTTCAGGCTATCATCAAATCAAAATGAGGGAGGCGGATATAGAGAAGACAGCATTTAGATGCCATTTTGGGCATTTTGAATTTCTTGTCATGCCTTTTGGTTTGACAAATGCTCCAGCTACATTCCAATCTTGTAT